>CAAKHB010002530.1:13018-27152 GCA_901007665.1 Aeoliscus strigatus
CGCCTCTTATAAAACCCATGTGTGCGTCGGACAAGGACGTCTCTGTTAGCTAACTAGCCAGCGAGCTTCACTGCCGACGTTCACTGTTGTTGTTTTCTGCTGAATCGAACGCCAACGTTCACTTTCCCCCTACATTAAGATGTTCAACATGTTGTATGTCCTCGCCAGGATCTGAGTGAGTGAAGGGTGTTCTGATGGTGTTATTTTGTGGAGCTGTGTCTTCCTGTTTAATGATTTCTCTAATGTTCTAGCTTGTTGAGCTACAACTGCACAGTCAGACTCAACAGACAATATGTGTATTTGTTCTTAGATCCTTTACCAGTAATACAACACTTACAGTACACTTCACCTATTATTTCCATCTAATTTTAGGATTTAAAAATGTTTTCCAGTTGAAGGTCCCCATTAATTTCTGAAGAAATGAACGTCAGCCATGTAAAGCATACGAGTGAACCCTCCATGGTTGGGTTCCAGGAACAATGGAATGTTGTGTGACTTTGGTGATTGGTAATGAAGATGTTATGAAGATATAAATTAATGTCTGTAATGATGTGACCAGGAAGCAATGCTCGCTTGGATCAGGGGAAAATAAAATCTAGAGTAGGATTTGTTCAAATATGGTTGGAAAAAATATATAATTCATTACAAAACCTCTCTGGTGCATGCCAGTATTAGTATGATTGTTATATATTAATGTAAATATGGTTCTATTAAAAGATGGAAGTAAAGTAACGGTGATTTTCGTTTCAGCTGTGCTTCGTGCTTCAGGGGGCGAGATGGATGAGAAAGTGAAGGAGCAGCGGAAACATAAGCATAAACACAGTGGACCAAAGGCAGAGAGGAAGAAACTGAAGAAACAAGGACAGTTGACAGAAGAGGATGAACGCAAACGGAACCCCAAAGCGTTTGCGGTTCAGTCCGCTGTGCGGATGGCCAAGACTTTCCACAGGTCAGTGTGCTTCTCTTCCAGACGTTCTGTCCTACAGAAACTGAACACTGACGTTTTTTTTTTTCTTTTCCTGTTCCGGCCATCGGATGTTTGAGCTTCACTGCACATTAGTTCGACATTACTTTTACAGAAACATTCCAGTATGCCTGACATGTCCAGCAGATCTTAAAATGTCTCTTCTCTGTAGGGCCCAAGACATAAAGACCAAAAAACACCACATCCCTCTGGTTGACCGGACCCCTCTGGAACCTCCTCCAATTGTGATTGTTGTTGTCGGGCCCCCCAAGGTGGGGAAAAGCACCTTGATCCGTTGCCTGATCAAAAACTTCACCCGGCAGAAGCTGGGAGACATTGTTGGCCCCGTGACCATCGTCTCCGGTATGTTCTCCTCGGCCGTCTCTGACCAGACCAACCTCAGGATCCCATCAGGGAACGCTTTGGTCAGATTACTCAGTAACTGGTTTATTTGTGCGCGCAGTGCATGCAACATTACAGCGTGCGAGGAGCAAAAACCTCTCGTCCTATCGACAAAGCTTTTACTCCCCGTCGTAGATGGATACTCGGGGTAAAGTGAAAAAGGAGGCCCGGAGGGTGATGTAGAGAGAAAAAAAAGGTCCACCAACATTAACACACTAAGGAATGGGAGAAGAGACAGGCACACGTGGCACTTTAGTAGCGTCTTTTAGTAGTGTTTGCAACAACTGTACCAATTTCTATGACTGTGCTGCAAAAACTGCGCCCACAGTAATGATTTATTTGAATTAAGTTTGAATTTCTGGAGTTTCGGCCACTCAGTCACATCTCCCCCTCTCACTTCTGTGATTTTCCTCTAATCTGGGGCTTTGTGAGCTCATCCTGAGAACACTGCAACAATGTGACACACAATCTGATTTCACACAGCTCCAATTAAGACTGCATTTTAATATTGAAATCACGTGGAAGTAACCTTGTTTTGTTATTTTTGTGTCTCTTCTTCCCTTGTATCCCATTCATTGTCAATTACGGGAAAGTTTGCCCTTTTTTGTTTTTTGTTTTTTTTTCAGAAACATTTTTGTAATAACGTGCCAGAGTCACAGCATAGAGAACCTGATAATTCCACATGAAGAGTTTGTCAAGTGCCATTTGTGAGAGCGTGACTAGTAACAAATGGTAAAAAGTGAACTGGAATCATGATAAACGTGACAGATTTTTACTCCATCTCCTTTATTGTCGATGGCACATCTCCGTTTGATGACGTTTCCTCATGTTTCCATGACTTTTCAGGCAAGAAGCGACGTCTCACGTTCATGGAGTGTAACAATGACATCAACACAATGATCGACCTGGCAAAAGTTGCTGATTTGGTGAGTGTGAACGTGATGTCAAGTTTAAGTGATGATAAGTGTAAAACACCATCTGTTCTGAATCTGTGATGATGAATCTTTTCTTCACTTCCAGATGCCTGACATTGTAGTATAAATGTAACTTTTGTTTACAGTTGAGCGTGCTAGTGTGTTTTTATCCTTCACTTACGTACTTGCAACTAAGTAAACGCCGTCTCGTCAGTGTTGACGTCAGCTGCTGTCTCTTCCCTGCAGGTGCTGATGCTGATCGACGCCAGCTTTGGGTTTGAAATGGAGACGTTTGAGTTCCTCAACATCTGTCAGGTCCACGGCTTTCCTCGTATCATGGGCGTACTGACTCACCTGGATTCCTTCAAGAATAACAAGACACTAAGAAAGACCAAGAAAACCCTCAAACATCGTTTCTGGACAGAGGTTTACCAGGTACGAGCAACATGATGCTGTCAGCAACATCCTGGAACTCCGCTAACCTGTGGACAGCAGGAACAGGGCACGGGATCCATGAGTTTTCTCAGCAAAACAGAATTGTTTTCGGCAGATTTGTCACTAATTGTAGACTCCGTTAGCGATGCCATGCTGGTGTGAGAGCCATTGTATCAGGGATTTTGGTCATATTCGTTTGTGTGTGTGTGTTTGAAACACAGGGTGCCAAGCTCTTCTATCTCTCTGGTATGGTCCACGGAGAGTATCAGACTCAGGAGGTGAAGAACCTCGGCCGCTTCATCTCTGTAATGAAGTTTCGTCCTCTGACGTGGCAGACGTCCCATCCGTATGTGCTGGTGGACCGGTGAGTGTGGAGGAGGAGAACTGTTACCGTTAATGCCTCATTTAGTTGTATTACTTACACCCCTTAGGCACATGTGCACATGCACCGGAACCAGCCCTTTTTCCTGTTTTCCCTGCTGCTGCCGTTCATACTCCAGGCCAATAGGTGGCGCTGAAATTCACCTAAAATTGAGACAAAGAGACGGTACTTAGTCTGTACTTCCTTGTCTGCCGAGCAAATAGAGCCTGGAAAAAAAAGTAGAACACGGTGGTGAGAACTATACGATGCAAAACATGTGCGTTTGCATTCCAGATCGTATCCATGTGGATGGGCCCTAGAACCAGAATAACCCCTTAGTGTAATTGGTGTGCTTCATAAAAGTATCTATCTATCTGTCTATCTACCCCTGACCATCATCAGAAAAAAAATAGTGAAGAAAAGAAAGAGAAGCTACAGGTGGCGAGATGAAACTTGTTGAAACTCCTAATCTACTCTCGCGCTGCAAATTTTCACCAAACCCCAAACACACAGACGTCTGTTCACTGACAGACCACAGAGTCATTTTTTGCGCACACCATGTTAAATGGAGGAGCCAGTGGGAGCAGCTGGTACCAGTGACTGTCCCACATAGAGATGAAACCAAAGAATTGAATGACGCTGGAAGTGTAATTCACTAACTAAACACAGATTTCTGTGTTTGTAGTGTTGTTTTTACTTATCAGGGAAACTGTCCTTCCTTCCTCTTCCACATTGTCCTCCCTGTCCAAAATGCTTCATCCTGTATGCCCGTGTTGTTTTCACCTCGTTATTATTTTCTCCATCTTCTTCCCTGGAACCAAACAGTATGGAGGATCTGACTGACCCGGAAAGGCTGAGGACAGACCCCAAGTGTGACCGGACCGTGTCACTGTACGGCTACCTGCGAGGCACATACTTAAAAAACAAAGGCCAGGTCCACATCCCAGGTACTCCTGGAACCTCAAACATGTCTAGAGCAGAATGACTTCTCCCACTGAGAGCGTCCAAATAACATCATGTATGTTCCTTCCACTTCAGGTGTAGGTGACTTTCAGGTGTCAGATGTGAACTTCCTGCCTGACCCGTGTTCGCTGCCAGACGCTCAGAAGAAGCGAGCACTGAATGAGAAGGAGCGGCTGCTCTACGCGCCGATGGCCGGTGTCGGTGGGGTTGTGTACGACAAAGACGCAGTTTACATCGATCTTCCTGCCAACCACGTCAAACAGCAGCAGGTGAGCACGTGATGGCGACAACATGCTGTTGAGAGACCAGCATCTCTCCATGGACCCGTGGTGGGAATCTGTACAGACCAAACTGTACAAAATAATCACAAACCTGTTTCTGAGCTCCTTAATGTTTCCTGTCTTATTGCAGGAGGAGGTGCGGCCCACAACAGAGCTTGTGCAGTCTCTGATTGACACACATGCCACTCTGGATGCCAAGATGGCCGCCAGTAAGCTGTCTCTGTTCAGCGGCTCTGTCACCATCGACCCCGCAGACATCAGTGAGCAGAGCAGGTGAGACGCTCGCTCTTCTTCGTTGGTGCAATGCACAATGGTCACCAAAAACATTTTCCTGCTATAGTTCATAGTACTGTACTTTACTGTTGTACAAACTATTATTTTGGTGAAGGACTGAAGTACAAACTATTATTTTGGTGACGTACTGAAGTACTATTATTATGACAGTGGCGTGGGTGTGTAGAGTTTCCATAAAAAATGGACGAATAGAAATACCTCAGACAGAAAGACTCAAAATATTATCACTTTGTGTTTAGACGAGGGGTCTCGATGCCACTGTACATGATAGATAGATAGATAGATAGATAGATAGATAGATGGTAATGTAGCCAGTTTCTTAACTATTTAGTCAGTTAGATTGCTAATTTGATTGCTAGGTTACTAGCTAGTCAGTTAGCTAGCTAACTCGATCGCTTACTATCTAGGTCGCTAGCTAGCTAACTAGCTAAGATGCTAGCTGGTTGGTTAGCTAGCTAACTAGCTAAGATACTAGCTAGTTGGTTGCTGTATACTGTGTCAGGTTCCTGGACAGTGTTTGTCTGGGAATAGTTTCTGTTATACCTCTGCTGTAATGCTGCAGTTTCCCTTTGTGGATGAATAAAGGACACTAACGGTGCATTTTATAGTTGGTGTTTGTGCAACTATTTTTCTGAAAAGCCTGTCCGGGAACCAGACATGGTGTATGTACAGTATTTTACAACATACTCTATAGCAGTGTATGTTGCCTTATCAGCCTTATCAACGTGTAGAAGAAGAAGAGGGCCATGAGGTCACAGACAAATGGGTTTAGAGAAAGCGTCTCTTCCCATGAGCACACTGTATGACATATACAGTGTGTCAGTTTATATTAAAGAGACGTCATGTGACGTCAGATCACGTCACGCATGACTGCAGAGAGAAAACACACATGTAATTGTACAATGCTGATGTGCTATGTGTGTCAGAGAGGAAGGAAGTCCTCAGGAGGAGCGTGTCTGGGACCCTCAGAGCCAGAGAGAGAGAAGAAAGGTGGTCTTCAAAGAGGATGACGATGTCAGCGACGAGGGCGACAGCGATGAGGGCGACAGCGAGAGTGACGGAGAAGAGCAGGAAGAGGATGAGGACGATGCTCTCTCCACTTTTATTTCCAACGCAAGAGCTGAGTCTGAAAGTGTCGAGAAGAACGCACCACCACTGAAGAAACCGAAGAGAACAGAAGAGACTGCTGAGGTGCCGGTTTTTGCTGACAGTGAGGATGACTTGGAGATGAGTGAGGATGAGGATGAGGACAAGGAGGAAGAACTGGAAGATGGGAGGATTGGAGACTCTGGACATTGCTCTGAAGAAGATGAAGAAGAGAGTGATGACAAAGATGCAACAGAGGATGAGTCTGGGGAAGAGGATGATGATTCAGGTGACGCTACAGGAGAGAAGCAACAAGCCATTGAGGAAGAGGAAGAGGAGAAGGGTAAATAATGTTAAAGCCTTTAATTCTGGGTCAATTTCAAAATATTTATGCCCGTTTATTAAAATTATTTTCTATGAACAAGCTACAGCTCATACTCATTTGGACCGAAGTTAGTTTAGAAGAAGGAATCGTCAATGGACCTGTTCAGCTTCCGTCTGTGTCCTACGGACACTGAGTCAGGCTATGATGGACCACGGCTGTGATACAGAGCATATAAAGCTTTTCCCTCTTGAAGATCTTATGATTTAACCTTTAATCAACAAGGCCTTTTCCATCTGAGCTGTTCATGTTGTGTTCACACATTTGTTTATGTCATTTTATCTTGTTTTTAAATACATCCAATTGATATGATGATGACAACTGATTGATTATTATTACTTTCTGTGACCACAGGGGCTTTGAGGTGGAAGGAGGATCTGCTGCAGAAAGCATCAGCAGTGTTTCAACGGCAACAAGAAACCGCCCCCAATCTGCGAAAACTGGTTTATGGTTCAGGTAAATAAATGCATTTATAGTTATGAGAAATATCACTGAATTCACAACAGTGTGATAAACCAACAGACCTTTGATTGGAAGCTGTTGATGGGATGGGTGACCTTATCTCCGTTAGTTCAAAGAAAAGTGGCTTGTATTTGGTGGAATGAACAAAAAAAATCGTGAAATCACTGACATCTCACAACATCTCATCTAATCTAAAGTTCATATTTCTACTACACAATGAGGAACCAGGACTCCTGGTTCACTGCTGCTCCAGGTCAGCCTGAACCCGGCCTTTTCTTTTCAGTTGCAGGCGAGCATGAGGAGGATGACGAGGAGGCAGAGGAAGAGTTGGGAGGGCTGTTTCGTGTCAGCCGCCCTCAGAAGAGTAAAAAGTCTCATGCAAATGCTCTGGATTGTTCTCGCTTCATCCCTGAGACCGCCCACGACTGGGATCTGGAGGAGGTACGAGTTTTATCTGAGACACGTTCGGTCCTGATGAGGCGTTACCCTAGAAACCAATGGACGAGGATGCTGGAATGCTATGATTTGGTTTGTCGCCCAGATGCTGAATTCGATCAGGGACTGCTTCGTCACTGGTAAATGGGAGGAAGGCCAAGATGCTGCCACGCTGCTGAAGGAGGACGGTAAGAGAAGACGAGTCACTGGACGGTTGAAATGGAAATGATGCTCATGAGTTTTTCTTCGTCCAGAGGAGATGTTTGGTGATTTTGAAGATTTGGAGACAGGAGAAGTTCACAAGGGCCAAACTGAGCAGGAGGACCAGGACAAGGTTTGTTCCCTTCATGTCTCCACCACCAAGATTGAAGGTGTTGTTATAAAGGTGTGAGGGTTTACTGTACGTCTCTAAGCACGATTACTGATTCACACACACACACACACACACACACACACAGCCGTGTGGACATCATGTTAAATGTCATTAAAACGTTTTTCTTTGTCATGTACTTCTTTAGCGTTTCACTCCATTTGTTTGTACGCTGTAAATACCAACATCTACACATTTTGACCATTCCTGTTGTTTCTCCTGTGCATCAGGACAGTGAAAATGAGGACGACGATGAAGCCGAAACGAGTCTGGTGAAGGTGGACGACACTGAAGCCCAGAAGAACAAGCGCTTGGAGAAGAAGCGGCGTCTGAAGGAGAGATTCGACGCCGAGTACGACGATGGCGACGCCACGTACTTCGACGATCTGAAGGAGGAGCTGCAGAAGCAGGCGGAGGTACAGCAGCCTCACGCCCCGCGTGTTCATAGTCCGTAGAACATTCCACCGGAGCACCTGTACCGTCTGTCCACAGCTGAACAGGGCAGAGTTTGAGGATGTGGACGACAACACCCGGGTGCAGTACGAAGGTTTCCGCCCAGGAATGTACGTCCGATTGGAGATCTCCTCTCTTCCTTGCGAGTTCGTCACCAACTTCGATCCCCACTATCCCATCATCCTGGGAGGCCTAAGCTCCAACGAAGGCTGTGTGGGGTACCTGCAGGTGACGTGTCTGGAAAGCCTCATTTCATGCATCTGCATCCAGTCAATGGCATACCGACGGTGTAGGGTCTGAGTCGAAGCGTCACGAGTGTGACTGCGCTAGGTGGACCTTCACACACTGTGATTGGACTGTCTGCGTCATGTGACTTTCCCAGCTCTCTGAGGGTCACCTCTGATTGCAGAGAAAACGTCAACTGTCCTGAAGGTGATTTTGGAGCTGAAAATGATCCGTTCGCTATTGCTCAAAGTAAACAAATACAAAAACACGGATCAGTGGAGAAAGATGAAACGCAGACAGACGCAGAAGTGCAAACGCTCAGGACAGCGTAGGTTCAACACAGAAGCCTAAAGCCAGCTTAAAGTGAAACGTGTACTTTGTGTGTGTGTGTCTGAATCAGATGAGGCTGAAGAAACACCGCTGGTACGAGCGCATCCTGAAGACACGGGACCCCCTCATTCTGTCCTTAGGCTGGCGTCGCTTCCAGACCATCCCCCTCTACCACATCGAGGACCACAACGGACGCCACCGCCTGCTCAAATACACCCCGCAGCACATGCACTGTGGGGCGTCCATCTGGGGTAAGAGACCCTGACCTCCTGCAGTGGAAAAAAAAACAAAAAAAACGGTTGAAGTCTCATTGACTGTCACACACCTGAGTGTGTGAAATTTGTTGTAAAAGCAAATGTATGTTACGGGTCATGTGAGAAAATGGATAACATGCAAATGACCTGGGTTGTTGGCAAAGAGCCCATGTTATCAGGATATGTGCAAATAACAAATTCAAAAATACGAATTAGAAACAATTATTTTTCACATTATCTAATACATACATCAGGTTTTGAAAAATTCACATCTTGATTGTGAAACATGAACGTGATTCATTCATCCGTCTTCTCCCGTTGCTCCGGTTACGGGACTCGGTTGTTCTGGAGCCGATCCCAGCTGTCAACGGGTGAACGTCAACGAGTCGCCAGCTCATCAGGGCCCCATGAAGGACAGACACACACACACACACACACTCACATTCACACCGACAGGTGATTCACAGAGACCAAGGATCACTTCTGATGGATTTCACTATTACCACATTTATCCGTTCACCCTAATGCGTTATCATTCCTGTCATATCATGTCATTCATTCAAGTCAGAGGCAGAACCCTCAGGATCAGACAGAGTGACAGAGATGTGTGTTCTCCATGACAACAACCAGCGTCCCCAGCTGATTTCAGCTCATCTTTGTGTGTGTGAAGCGTCCTCTGACAGTTTCATGTCTCATGTTTATCTGTATTCGATGCGTTCCTCCTCCCAGGGCCCATCACTCCTCAGGGCACCGGCTTTCTGGCCTTGCAGTCGGTAGCAGGAACTAAAGTAAGTAGCTGTGTTTCATCGGTGAGCGATGGCAGATAGCGTCTGCTGGGTGTGTCGACTGTGTCCGCTCCACCAACCTTTGTTTAGTACAGATTTCCTTTCAGTTAAATGTGATGACTCTGAACATAGGCCGGCATAAATTCCACTGTGGTTGTAACCATTACATCCTAACAACAACAACCACCAAGGTTCATTATCTTAACTACATATACGTTTGTGGACTGATTTCAAACTTACATTCACCTCACGAGGTTAAAGAAAAGTTGTACATCTTTGTTTTCTCCCTCCATTTTGTCCTTTCTTTTTTTTTAATATTATATCTCAGTGATCTTGACAGGTTTCATTTAGTTTCTGCTCTTGTGCTTTTTCATCGTTTCCAGAGGTTTTTACTCTGTGAAATATTTGCGCTGTAGTTTGTGACGTAGAACGTCTACAGAACTGATAGTATCAGCATATTTTTCAAGTTGTTTTCAAATGTTCAGCTCAGTGTTTGTCTGTGAATCCAAACTGTCCATGTGCAGGCGAACTTCCGGATCGCGGCCACAGGCGTTGTCCTGGATCTGGACAAATCGGTCACGGTGGTGAAGAAGCTCAAACTCATCGGCTACCCCTTCAAGATCTTTAAGAACACGTGCTTCGTCAAGGTAGGAGACCTTGTCGTCTTCCGTGTCGTCCACATCCAACTTCTCTGAGTCGTTTGTGGAAATATGTTTATATAGTTTTTATTTATTTCCTGTCTCTGCCTGAGAAATAAAGGTTTGAAAAGAGTTTTTGGTTGAGTGCGCCACAGATCTTAGCGTGTCCAACGTCATCTTTGAGTTGTTTTTCGAGCTGCGGACAGGAAGTAACTCAGGGGACAATGTTGGTACCTGATCTTCATCCCAACGTGATGAGTATGACCTCATGCGCATGTGTCTGATTTTTTTGGATTTTATTTTTTTTTTTCCCCGCTGAATTTGGCCATGGATGGATGAACAGAACGCTTTAAGTCAGAAGGACTTTATTTAAACATCTTTATAGTTCAAAAGTCAGAGTACAATGTTCATATTGTGATAAATTAATAGATCAATCATCAGAGAACAAAACACACAACTCACTCACAGGAATACATCTAGTCTGAGAGGAGTTTGTTTTGTACATTTTTTTATTTGCAGATAGTTGTCGTTTATTTTATTTTATTGTTGATATTTATTCATTTATTTTGGCGGTGTGGGGCTGACTGGCAATTAACTAATGATCCGACATGAGGAGGTGGAGACAGTTTCAGACTTATCTTAAATGGGGATTTAAAAAAGAAGATTTAATTACATTGGCAAAGCATTTTCATTAACTTCATTAACTCTAATATACTGTGTTTCTAGACCATACTGTCTAAAACTAATCGGTGAAATATATATATAAAAAAAGATGAAAACCATAGTTTAGACCAGGATCTATTTTACATGAAACCTGGTTCAGTGTGGCGGATCAGACTTCAGTCACTAGTAAATGACAAATGATGGTTGGCCCGTGTGCACTGGGATGAAAACCACATCGTGTTCTGGGTTTGACTGCTCCTGTCTCACTTCGGTCTTTGGTTCATTATTGGATTTGTTGTCGGTGTGAATGTGACACTGTCGTTGTGTGTGGAGTGTGTTGTATGTGTGTTATGTGTTACATAAGAATCAGCTGATGCTCACCTCTGACGTGTGTGTGTGTGCGCGTGCACATTCTCAGGGAATGTTCAACACTGTGCTGGAAGTGGCCAAATTTGAGGGAGCCTCCATTCGGACAGTGTCAGGGGTCAGAGGTCAGATCAAGAAGGCGCTGTCGACCCCTCCGGGGTCCTACCGAGCCACTTTTGAGGACCGACTGCTCATGAGTGGTACGTACGTGTGTGTGTGTGTGTGTGTGTGTGTGTGTGTGTTTCCTGCGGTCGTTAACTGTGTGCTGACTGCTGACACCGGGCCGTTGCATGCAGACATCGTGTTCCTGCGCTCCTGGTACCCGGTCACCGTACCGCAGCTCTACAACCCCGTCACCTCCCTGCTGCTGCCGGCGGGTCAGAAGGACAGCTGGGCCGGGATGAGGACGCTGGGACAGCTCAAACACGACCTGGGTATCCGCAACAAACCCAACACGGACTCTCTGTACAAGGTAGGCGGAGTCAGAGACTTGATGGGGTGGGGAGCGCCACCTTCATGTACTTCTGAGTCATATTTGACCCTCACAGGGTCTTTCAATGTCAAAATGAAGGCGTCATGTGCTGATGTTGTCAGCGATTTGATTGGATCGTCTTAAGCGCTCGATTTATCGATCAGGAGTGTAAATCTCTGATTGGATGATGATACGATTTTTGACGAAATCACAAAGTTTCTATTCGTTTGGAGTCAGGAGCCTGATAGTCATTTACATCAACTCACCGCATGCTCCTCAGGGTCAAATGTCAACTCATAATTCCAGCAGAAGGTTTGGGTTTGATGCTAAAGTCAGATGATACGACGCCCCCTGTTGGTCGAAGGGTGTCATGAAGCATCACGATTCCTGCAAATGAATGATGATTGTAACACAAACACCAACTGGACCAGAGCCACCTAAAACCTGAGCGTCTCCTTTCAGCCGGTGGTGCGCAAACAAAGGCGCTTCAACCCCCTCCGCATCCCCAGGGAGCTTCAGAAGGCTCTGCCCTTCAAGAGCAAACCCAAACTGCAGCAGCGCAAAGGAGCAACTCCCAGAGACCTGCAGAGGCCCAGTGTGATCAGAGAGCCGCACGAGAGGAAGGTGAGTCCACCGGCTTCACCCCTTGTCCTTCACAATGCTCCAGCACGAAAACCTCAAGAATCTCAGCCGGTCAGCAGCGTTTGATCCATTCGTTTTTATTGAGGGCTGCAAATAAAAAACTAAGGAAAATATATTGTCCACGAGAAATATACACAAAAATGCACCATCCATTTGATCAGTTTACATATATTTTACTATTTATTGTGTTTTATTAGGCCCTGTGATGAGCTGGCGACTTATCCAGGGTGTACCCCGCCTTTCGCCCGTTGACAGCTGGGATTGGCTCCAGCACACCCGTGACCCGTAACCGGATTAAGCGGCAGAAAATGAATGAATGAATGTATTTTATTATATTTTAGCTCCAAGCATACTCACATTAAGTGGGGCCCTCACCAGATTTATGCTTCGGGCCCCCAAAAACTCCCGACCGGCACTGAATAATCCAAATAACAAAGGTTTGATGAACCAGGTGAGAGGAACTAGTTGGTTACAGCAGCTCTGATGAAGAACAGAAAATCTGTGTCTGTGTCGTCAAGGAAACCAGTGTGCTCATGACCACAGGTGGTCGTTGGAGCGTAGATCAACTGGTAAATTAAGAGCTTCACCTTCCAGATGATCTCCCACTGCAGTACAACCGCCCACATCACTGCAGGCGCCGCCCCGATCCATCTGTCCCTCGCTCTCTCTACTCCTGATCGGACCCTCAACTATACAAAGACACTGTTAACTGCAGTTCTGTCTCTGTCCTGTAGGTGGCGGCGCTGCTCCAGGCTCTGAGCACCGTTCACAACCACAGGAGAAGAAAAGCCCAGACGGTGCAGCACGCCAAGCACAAGGAGTTCCTGCAGCACAAGGAGAAGGAGGAGGAGGCCAAGCTGAAGAGGCAGAGGGAGGCACGCAAAAAACTCTACCGCGTCATGGGTCAGATGGACAAGAAGAAGCTGAAGTCCAGTCTGAAGGGGGCGCCGCAGGACAACTGACACCCTACCTGGACTCTGGCAGCTTTTTATGTCCGGACTTCTGTTTTTTATTAAAGTATAATGAGATGTTGTGATGTGTGTTTGTTCTTTCTCCTCTGTTACACCAGACGTCACTTGGTGGTTTTACTCTTTTCATTTGTACTTTGTTGACGCTCCTGAGATGATACAAACAACTGACATGCATTCTGATCCGTGGACAGTGAGAAGGTCCCTGGTCTCTGTCTGTGTGCAGTTTGGATTCTCTGTGTGGGTTCTCTCTGGGTACTCCAGCTTCCTCCCACCTCCCACCACACTGTTTGTCCAAAGGTGTGGATGGGAATGGTTGTCTGGACAAGTGCCGTGACAAAAGTATATAATTGCTGTGATATAATAATACTGTCAAAAATATCTGAAATAATCCTACATCATATCATATGCTAGAATACTGAGTATGATAATGACAATAATACTATATATTCTGATATAGCAAGTAATGAAAAGAAAATAAGATACAATGTAATGATAACAGCAGTAATCATAATAAAAATAAAAGATTCCATATAAATACCTAAATGCACGCACACATACACAAGCCCAGACTGGGGTCCAGAAGGGGAAGTGAATAAACTATTTTTAGTTTGTTACTGGTTTCACTCCCTGAAATATTTAGAATAATGGGATGAAGACAGTAGAAAAAAAGACATTTGATTTCATTATTTATTCAGGTTTCATTAACACAAAGATTCAAGAAAAACACAAAAACTTACATTCATTCAGACTAAGACATTTCCTGACTGTTCAGGAAGGGTTTTTTTCTGTCGAGTCACTGCACGTCATTTCACGATAAAAAAAAAAATGCTGGCAGTCTCAGGTGTGTGTGTGCGCGTGCAGTCTCAGGTGGTCATCTGCAGTATTTGCTGATGAAGGCAGCCAGCAGGTCTCTATACGGGGAGTCTGAGCGTTGCGTCGGCAGTTGGAGGATCTTGTGGAGCTTCGGAGAACGGAGGAGGAGGTTG
>CAAKHB010002532.1:0-13323 GCA_901007665.1 Aeoliscus strigatus
CTTCTTCTCTGCCGCCGATTCCTTTCACTCTGAGCGCGCGCGCGTGTGTGCGCGCACCTCTGTGTGTGTGTGTGTGTGTGTGTGTGTGTGCATTAGTGTGGCATACTTGCTTCATTCTTTAATCAAACATGATGCAAAAGAGGGGAGAGGGTGAGGGAGGTGGTGGATGCTATCAAACAGAGTGGCTCTCTGTCTTCTTGTACGCAGACGTAACACACCAACATACCAAAAGCAACATCTGAGTGCACGGATACAATCAAAGACATTGCTGGTGCCCTGTTGACTGGAGCAAATTTATTGTGTGTGTGTGTGTGTGTGTGTGATTGTCTTTTGTCTGCCGTACAAATGCTGCCATCATATGATTGTGGATTGATACTGCAAGGTCAATATTTCTACAACACATTGCATGCAACTGGAAGAAACAAACATAACCCAAATGTGAATGGATGAATGAATGAATGACTAAGCAACGACCAATATGGACTTCCAGTGAAATTAACAAATATTTGTCACGAAACATTTAGTATGACTTGTGCAGGTGGAAATAATGCTGTTCGTTGGTGAGTGTAACACAGCAAAGGGGTATTGAACCCTGTTCTCTGTGTAAAAGTGAACCGACAACACTGGACAGGACAGGAGGACTGAGTCTCCTCCGGGTCCTCCGTTTACTGGGTGTGGAGGTGGATGGTTCACGACCAGTGACGTCATATCTAGGGTCAACGTCATAGAATGAAAACAAGGAACGTTGTTGAAGAGGGATTTGACTGACAAGTAACGTTAGCTAAGTTAGCTAGTGAGTTAGCTTCTTACCGACCGAGGAGAAAAGTCTCCATTTCCACGTGTGTTTTGATGTCAATGAAATCCTTTCCATGAGTCCATCTATCATCTTCTTCTCCAATATTGACTCTGTTTTTTGTTCTTCTCCGGTCCTTCTACCTCTGTGGTTCATAACTCCGGGGGGGCTGTGAAGCTGCTGCTGCTGCTGCTGCAGGACTTACAGACTCCTTCTGTGTCGAGTACAGAGACCGAATCTCTCAGAAACACTCTGTCGGGCCCGTAAAAAAATACATTCACAAGATACAAATTTTTTCAGGAAAAGCTACACTTTCATTCTGCGCCCCTCTAAACACACTGTGTTATTATTATTTTTTTTAAATATAGCTTTTAATAAAAAAAAAATTAAAAAAAGACACACCACACCTTTAATATAAAACGCCTTATCATCTTTGCTATTATTTATGAAGACACGAACATCTTATTTTCCCAAAACAAAATGCATATCGAGTGAACTGAAGAAGTACAGGAAACTTATGGCCTGAGATCTAATAATGCAGAGATACAAATTTGAGTACGGCTAATTGACTTAAACTCTGGTATTTTGTATCAACGTGAGTGTTATCAGTTCTTATTTTACCCGATACCCTTGTGAAAGACATATTAGATATATATCAGATGGATTGCTTTGGTACAAGTTGTTTTTAGACGACTAGTTATGTGATTTCAGTAGCATTCGTGCTGTTGCCACACTTCCTCATGCAGTTCAGAATCTTTCTCTTTATAACATCTTTGGTTAGCATTGCGACACTCGTCCGACATAGATACGCAACGTTTTACGGTTCTTTGTCGCCGCTAGCTAGGCACCAGCAGATATAGGAGGTAGGCTGTTAAAACTTTGGGATCGCACACAAACAGACAAACATTTCTGTGAGTTGATTTTGCCTTTTCATAAACGATTTAAACCTTCTGCCCACGACTATAGCAGCATAATTTTGCTTCTTTGTGAACATACATCCCCGAACGGTTAATGAAACTTATGGAAAGGTGATCTGGCAAACTCGTTGTATCACACACTTGTTTTAATCGTTCATATTAGACTATTATATGACTGTAAGGTTTCTGAAAATGCAGAAGCATAGCAGGGAGACGCTATATACAGGAGCTGCGCTTTCCGATACTTGTTTTGTGCGTTGCAGGTACATGTAGAAAGGATCCTGTCCGACTTAGCAGAGAGAAAACTAGTTTTGCGTGTACACAAGCAGCTCTACCACATCTAACATTGCAGTGATGACCTCTGGTGTTTGAATCGAGGTGTTCATGCAATGCCTGTTGGTCTGGCTGGTGCAGAGACTCTGACAGGAGGAGCTTTGAAATCTTTGGTGTTGGTGAGTGAGTGAATGAATGAGTGTGCAAAGGATGAATCAAAGCACCACATGTTGGTCGTGTGTGTGCGTGCGTGTGTGTGTGTCCAGTGTTTCTGATGTTTCCCTCCCCTCTGTCTTCAGACGGTGCTGCTGAGTGGGTTTATGTTCCAGCTGCTGAGGGTTGTTGGACCGAGAGCCTTCTCCATGGCATCAGCCACGTACACATCTGGCACACACTCTGCTGCCTTCGTCACCTGTCCGAATGACACGGTGGCCAAAGACCTGGCCAGGTGACGCAGCATTTTATTTTTTGTATCTGCGTATTCCCTCGCCCATTCCTATTAAGGATGCAGTCTGTGGGTACAGGCTCCAGAATGCCCAAGTGTTGCATTACATAGAATATTAGACAATAAAAGAAGCATATTCTTTATATTTGACACCTTAGAGCGCATTAAACATGATTTAATTATTAAAAATATTGAATTTTCTGTTGATTCCTCCCATGTGTCTGCAGCTCCACGCTGTAACACAAACAAAACCTGTAATCCAGACACTCTCATCATTATGGATTTGTTTCTGATAAATCATTTTCTTTCTCTCACAGAGGCATTGTGCAAAAGAAGTTGGCTGCCTGTGTAAACATTGTGCCAGCAATCACATCTGTGTGAGTTTTGCTTTTCAGCTTGAACAGTACTACAGTGGATTAACACGTTATGAGGAAACGGCATCAGAAATATTTACATCATTACCTCTTAAAGTGGTACTTAATTCAGCATCATAAATGCTATTTTAAGAATGTATGGTTTATTAAATTGGCCTTCAAATGTTTTCTCCCCCTCAGATATGAATGGCAAGGGAAGATTGAAGAGGACAACGAGGTGCTGCTGGTGAGTTTCCGACAGAGTCACTGGATCAACAGCTCCCAGTTACTGAAATCACATTTCAACCACAAATATTTGTGTCATTCACATGAGCAAGTTAAATGTGATATATTTACTTATGTATGTTTTCGTTTGATCTGTTTTGAGCCTAAAGAGTCTTTGTCGACGCTAATGTGTGCTATCTAAATAAAATACATTATTATTATTATTATTATTATTAAAAGGCAGAGGTTCGTCCATAGGAGATGTAAATGTTTCTATCTTGTTTAGATGATTAAGACAAGAAGTTCCAAGATTCCAGCTCTGGCTGAATATGTCAGGTAAAGTTCATTTTTAAACCAAATAACACAGAAAGCACGTTGTTCCCTCCTAACCTGCACAAGACCGCTCTGGTGACCTTTTTTTCCCATCACCTGCTGTATCCATCTTCAGGTCCAACCATCCCTACGAGGTGGTGGAGGTCATCAGCCTGCCTATTGACCAGGGTAACCCACCTTACCTCAAGTGGATAGGCGACATTGTCCCTGAATAAGGATGCACCGATGGATGAGTAGATCAACACATGAATGGATGAATATGTAAATTGATTACTTAAAATGTGCCCGAACCTTCCTGGAACAAAACCCAGACCAGTTCCAACATCCTCCAAATCTGTCATGTTATGAACTAGTCGTAAGAAAACGACTGTCTTTAGAAGTACAGTATGTTCACCTGTAGGTGGAGACGTTGATCTTTCCTCTGCTGAGTGCAGAGTAACCTATGTGTTGAACTGCTGAGCACACCTTAGTGGGAGATTTGATTTTGTCTTTGTGTTTTTTATTCGTGTAAAGACTTCAATGACAAACAGCCTGTGAGGACACAAGGACAAATTTATTCTTCAAAACTGTGAAACAACTGTGTTGTACAATGACAATAAAAATCAATCAACAGGCGTCAAACTGTTGACAAGTAGGCAATTGATAAAATTTCACCTTAACATGACGCAAAGCTGGTCAAAGACGCACTAAAGCACTGTAGCCTGACTGCATGCATGAGGCCTTTGATAATACACCATGAAAGGAGTTTTGATGTACGTATACATGTATTCACACTCAAAAATAAATAAATACATATATTGTCCTTCAAAAACAAGCCTGCACAGTTAATTGAAACATGATTTACATTTTCCTCGTCAGTATTTGTCTTGCTTGGAGGTGATTCATGTATTGCATTAGCCAGTTCTTCAAACTGAGCCTTGCCGAATGCACTCCATTATTCAAAGAAGACGACATCAAAGCAACACCAAGTCCTCACACATCAGATACTGTGTAGGGTCGTTGAAATCGCTGGTTTACCACAGAACACTTATTACTTACTTGTTACTTATCTATCTGCTCATTGAATTTCTATTTGGCATCACACCTAATGGTACTTTTTCATTTAATTGTGCTTTTGTTTTCAATTATTAGACAAAAGTCTCAACAGGTTTTTGAAAAACAGCTCCCCCAATCCACCCCTAAATCTGGAAAGGGCTGATGCTAATTTTCATCAAATGATTAATATATGCCAGAAATGCATCCCTCCATCCCTCCCTCCCAAATCCCCTGAAAGTTACAGGTAGCTGATTTCAGGCACTGAGCTTTCCACCATAAACACTTCATGTTGTGACCTGCTGTTTGCACCTTTACTAGCCCCTGCGGAGGCCGTGTCCCTGACCAGGTCTCCACGTCTGGCACCGTGACCGGCGTTCTCCGGCTCAGGCTTACCACTGAGCTGCAAGGCCCCTTCTCTTCCTTTGGTTTCCTCCTCTTTGTCCCTTTCGCTGCAGTCTTTCCTTTCCCCAGCCATCGCTTCCTGGCCTCCTTGCAGCACAACGCCACCCCACTCCTCTGTGGGTCGTTGGACATCTGTGCCGGCTTTTTCAGTGTTCGTCACCCTGCGCGAGGTTCGACACAGAGCCTTCCTGAAGCCCCTCTTGAAGTTGTCAGACAGGAACCCGTACAGTATGGGGTTGGCACAGCTGTTTGCGTAGGACAGCACGACAACGAAGAAGTAAAGACCCCTGAAGTCCCCTGGCAGGACCACCAGGAGGTTGACGATGTTGAGAGCATAGAAGGGAAGCCAGCAAAGAATAAACACGGCCACCACAACAACCACCATCCTGGTGATTTTGCGTTCTGACTTTCTGCGCCGAGAGGATGTGGCCTGCGCTCGTTTCCCAACACTGCGTACCTTTGACAGAAAAACATATTTGACTTCAGTTTAGAACAGTGATGTAAAGCAGGAATTATCATTTCAATCTGCAGCAGTTTTATGCATCATATTTTGGCAGAATTATTTTTCCAAGTCTTGAAACATAACTTAGAACCCCAAACCACTTTATTTTAGTTGTCAGTAGTGCTGCTCATTGAGTCCCAGCTGGGAATTTGTTCGAATTAGATGTATTTTCTTACAAATATGGGCAGTGGCGCCCTCTGGAGGTGAAAAGTATTGTGCTTAAATTCTACTGTAAGCTGCAGCTAGTGGTGTATTGTGCCTCAACTATCGTCTTCATCTGTATCACAAAGGTGCATTAACTCGAGGCATCGATCAGAGTTTGCTTCTTTATTTAGCTATTATCTTTATTATTTTTCATGTTTTTATTTAGCTATTATAGCCATTATTTAGCCAATTTCTGGTTGGTGTGCATGTGTGCTGGGGCGGCAGCATGAGGCGAATGGGTGCGTCTTATCAGCCCCACCCATGTTGAAGCGTTTCTGTAAAACAATTCTCCAGTAGGGGGTGTAGTTACGTTTTAGCAAACCAACTCATACTGCGGTTCATGTGTAGAGGCTGTACCTTGATGACAATCAGCAGGTAACACAAACAGATGACCAGCAGGGGGCAGAAGAAGCCCATAGTGGAGGTGTAGACAATGAAAGATGTCTTCCACACCTCTGCAGGTTCGGGCCACACAATGCTGCAGTTGCCGTCGTCTTTCAGTACGTCTGCAAACACCACGACCGGCAGCACCACCACGAACGAGCCAGCCCAGACTGTGGCGCTGATGGCCTTGGCCACTTTGGGCCGCCGCCACCAGGTGGAGCGGATGGGGTGCACCACAGCAAGGTAGCGGTCAACAGACATCACGGTCAGACAGAAGATGCTGGTAAACTGGTTGATGGCATCCACGGTCATAACCACACGGCACATTAGGGACCCAAAGGGCCAGGAGAGGAGAGCGTTCTGCACCGCCAAGAAGGGCAGGCCCAGCATAAACAGCTCATCTGCAATGGCTAAATTTAGGATGTAGATGTTGGTGACAGATTCGTTCTTGGTGTAGTTGACGATGACATGGATGACCAGCGTGTTGCCCAACAGGCCGACGACACAGACTATTACATAAATGAGAGGGATGAAGATTCCGGCCAAACCCGGGAGGGATCCCAGATGAGGCTCAGTGATGTTCTGAGAGGTGGCGTGAGAACTGAACGTGTCATTGACGAGTGTTTCAGCAGCAGTGGAGAGAAACAAGAAGTGGGGGAGTGGTGGAACAGAGCTGTCACTCCAGGTAGCTGTCAGGTTCTGCTTTGGCACGAACCAGGTGGGCTGGATAGGCTCCATGAGGACAGTGAAGGTAACATCAAGATCCCTTCAGTGAATGGTCAACGTCCCTGCAGGCAAAGAAAGGTGGGTTTACTTCACACAAATGGTTTCTTTACGTGCATGACAGCATCTGCTTGCTAACCGACCATTTCATGACAATTAGCTGGATGGCTGGAAGTTTGGACTCAAAGATGAGTATGTTTGAAAGGTGGTGGGTACAAAGATGCACTCCAATCAGTGACACGCTGAAATGTGCCAGACCCCCCCTTGGAAATCTGGAATCCATGGATTTTATGTTCTAGATATCTTTAATGGATCTACAGCTGGTGGTCGACCTCTGTCAGTTTAAACGGCTGAAGATCTCTCAGGGCCACGTTCAGTGTGTAAATTCATCCACAGTGAATCAAGACATCAGTGGTCGTGTCCTGCTCCGTCTCTATTCTCTTGCTTGTCGATGGGAAAGACCTACTGGAACCATGTGGTGGAACAGCACCATGAAAGAACCGACTCCACTATCGTCGTCATCGTTTCATATTGTCATTAAAAAATTAAAAAAGAGTCGGGGGGGGTACCAAATGAATCGTGATGAAAAGTGTACCCACTGAGAGTGTGACAAGATCTTGTGTCAGGAGTTCTCACAAGATTAAATCATGAGGATATTTCTCGTTTAAAAAACTGTCTCGTGGGCACGGGGGAAAAAAGTGAAATTGAAAGTGAAATAATAAATGACGACCGAGTGAAAGGACAGTGACAAGTGACAAGACACAGACAATACGTAAGCAGGGGCGGGGGTCCTGACGTCACAGTGTCACAGAAAGAGTGAGAGAAGAGAGACGGAGCAGGACACGATTCAGCCTCTTCTAATAAACATTGTACCCAGCAAAAAAAAACACACCAACGTCTTCATCAACACACCACTGTGTGTTTGACACGTCGGCCATGTTAAATAAGAACACAACTAGGAATAAAGAACCGGTAAAAGTGACGGTCGACTCCTGTGTGGAAGGTCGCTCTTAGTTCCATTAGTCATGTGTAAGAAGCTGTGGCTCATCAATAACTGATGCTTCACTGAAGCACACCTGCATCCCCCACAATGATGCGTCACCAAAACCACTGGGGGCTGATCTCTGGCCGAGCTAACTCATTAGTGTACATAATTCTGTTTAGAAATATGACGAGTACTAACAGAGTACTAATTCACTGCAAACACATGTACACAGCACCTCCCTGGTGGAGGTAATTGCTTCGGCACAGGTGGTAACCTTCCAGAGGATTCCAGCTGAAAAGTCTACAATCATTACATAAAAAAAAAACATCTGCTCCATCATTATTGAATTATTTCCATTCTTGAGATCGTCATTGACAGTGTTCACTCATCCGCACTTGAATGTTTCTGGCTGCAACTGAGACACACGTGGGCATTGGTCTCTCCTGTTCTGGAACAGTCTCGTCTGACAGGGATGGTTCTTTGTGTCACATTAGTAGAGGTAGTAACGGTAGTTTATTTTTGTGAATTGACTTTCAGAGAATGCTTCATGGAAACTAGTAAAAAACCTGGCATGCTGCCGGCGCGCCTCATGCAGAAGTGAGATTCATGTAGAAAACTACGATCCTGTGTCACCGGTGTGTTTGTCAGACATACAGCGTGATGACGATGTGACGATACCGTCTACGATGAGGAGCCGTGTGTGTTGTCCAGCGGTCTGCAGCATACCAAACAACTCATCAGCCTTTTCATCACAACAAAAACAAGTACGAGCAGGAAGAAAAGCATACCATATTTAATTGCATTAGCATGTTTTCAAAGCTGTACGGGCTTCTTAATAGCCAGGATGCTGCACCGAGGCACACCTTCATCCCTCTCTCTGATGGCTCATAATTGCTTCTCCACTGGGAACAAAATGCACCGACGTAATTGGACCAAATCACGTCTTTTACAAACTCAACTACACTAATGTGGAGGTGAGGATGATGGATGGAGTGAATAGGAATGAAGGATGAAAGAAAGTCAGGGATGTTATATAGTTTGCAAAGTGTGTAACAGTACTGTAAGTACAGTCGAATCCATCGTATACGGATTATACACTGACAATATTACAGGCTTTTTTTGCAAATTGTTGGGATGTAGGACGGCATTACACCATGTTCTGAGAGCTGCAGTGAATATACATGTACATAGGTTTAGTTAGGTGTTACATTACTTGATTTGTACTGAACTGAAAATAACGGAAGCAGAATTAAGATCTGACCTCCAACTTCAACAGATTACATGTGCATAAAAAACTCACTGCATAGAAAATGAACAAGATGCAATGGATTATATTTGAATGGAGGGTTTTAACACGCTGATGGCTGTAACCCGCATCCCTGCACCGCCTCTCAGTTCTGAGGGGTTGGAGCAGCTGTAGTGTCTTATCTTTTCTAAAGCCTACATGATTGCAGGTAGATCAAAGAGAACTAAAGTGTGTTCTACTGAGGAGAAGAACATTCACACACACAAACACACACACACACACACACACACTCTCTCTCTCCCTGACTTGCAGGAGCAGTACCACGACCTCAAGAGCTAATCTCTGACACACAATTCAAGCAGGCTAACAGTATCTCTTGTCAGATGGCATCATCTCTTTTGTGTGCCATCCTGTTGTTTGGTCGGAGGAACAAAAAAAACCCAACCTCCTCAGGGAAAACATCCTCAGGGTGTTGCTATAGCGATACGGGGTCAAGAAAAGGCTCAAAAAGGACCTGTACATCACGAGGAAAGAGATAAACGCGAAACGGAATGAATGCAAATGGAACGGTTGCTGCTCTGTAGATTCACATCCAAAACGTGTGTACTAGTGTCTTTGTGAAACATGGTGGGGCATGAAACACCTTACCTCTATTTCTGTTTTTCTTCTCACTTCAAACAGTCACCTGTCAATGACTAGAATATGTCCAATCAACCTTTTGACCAAACAGCTTAAAGCAGGTGGTAAAAATCAACGTACATCAGTTATTATCTGTGTTCATAAGCATTCATAACCTACTGTCTGTTTGTCTCCATTCTCACAGCTCCTGTCCCCTCAAAGCCGATGATGAACACTGACGAACACTGACGAACACTGTGGCCTGTGGGTTTTCCATTTCTCTGTTGACAACCTCTCTAGGTTCCCAACTGCTGTCCACCCACCCCAACAAGTTAGATATTGTAACCTGAAAACATTCTTGTTGAAATTCTGAAGATGAGAACCTGTGTATCCTTTGTCACCTCGATCCAATCAACTATATTCTCTTAGCTGATTAACAACCAGTACCAGAGGGTTATTTTGTCCTCGTTGCATTATTACTTAAATCATGCATTTATTGTTTCTTATTTTAAGCTGACAAATGCTAAGTGGTGCACCCCCCCACACACACACTCACACAGATCCCTGAAATGATTCCCCCGGAGGACCAGGCGGCGTAAGTGGAAGGGAGATCCTATCAGCTAATTGGGGATGCATCAGTCATAGTCCCCAGGGGAGTCTACTTCTCCCTCCACCGTTCAATTACTGACAGACTTGCATTCAGTCGACATCCCTGCTCCATTGACGCCTCCGCACTTTTCATTACAAAGACTGACAATAGATCACAGATTAGCTCAGTTGTGATCAATACGACTACTGTGAAGCCACACACACACACACACACACACACACACCCCTGAAATGTCAGGAAGGTAAATTTGGTTCCCTTCTTTGAAAACATTAATGCGCACACACGTTTAAAAAGGATGCTGACAGTTGACCTGTGGATGTGTGTACTGATAACGGCCATTATACCGATGAGCTTCTAATGCCGTTTTCCCAGTATTATCTTCTTAATCGTTCGTTAATTCGACCTGGATGAATCTTTACGGCTTCACGTTTTGAAATGATGAAGAGCAGTAAGTTCTGTAGAGTACACGGAATATTCCCAAGACACATTTGATTTGAATTACTCAGTTTTAAGTACTGTGTTCATGTTGTGCTGACCGTTTTCAGAGTCCACCCAGATGCTATTAAATCATTAACTCCTCCCCACACACACGTTTCACTGTGTATGGACTTAAGTCCTTCACAAACCAAAACAAACAGAAAGACAAAATATAGAAGCAAAAATGTACTTAGTCTACCAGCAACTCTTTGGAGAGGTCAAGGGTCGGACCCACTTGATAGATTGGACAGAGTGGTTCTGACTGACTGGTGACAGCCTCTGTCAGGAGCTAATCACGTCCACGTCGCTCTGTTGACGGACGGGCACTCAGACGGAGAGAGACGCCCCACACGCACGAACACGGACTGAAGGTAAAACATGACACATTTGGTTTTAGGTTTTAAGAGGAAAAACATCTGTTTTCTGAGGCAGCAACATAATACAGACAAATAAAATGAAAGTTCAGTTGATCCACCTGATGCCTGTTCATTTTATCAACAAGCCAACAGGTGAAATGCCAGAGTGATACAGGCATTTCTTTTTATTTCTTACTCTCTTTTCTCTCCCTCATTCACCAGTCTTTTTTTTTTCTTCTTTTCTTCTCATCATTCCCTCTTCCCTCCATCCAGACTTGAGTGAATGTGTCTATACCCCGGATGTACTCAGGTCTGATGACAGGGATCAGACTGATGTGTGTGACGTTCTGGTTCAACTGCGTAAAAATCTCATTCATGTAATGTTCACTGAGTTTGCATGAACCAAACTTCAGTTGGAGTAAATCTCTGAGCTGGTTTAAGACAAAATGTAACATTTCTCGTTTCGTTCGCGTGTGATCAAGCGACGGACGCACTAAGCTGATGAACGTGAGGTAACGGAGTGATTTGGAAATGAACGCATGAACGCACCTGTGACTTTGAAAAGGAAACTCATCGTACTCACAGGTTGACAGGTCGACAGGTGTCCTCTCTGTGGAGCCTTCATGTGGACTCAAAGAGAATGAAAAGGAATCCGACGTGAGAAGAGTCGCGCTGCAGAGCTCCGTCTGTCTGCGCTCCACACACACACACACACACACACACACAGAGAGAGAGAGAGAGAGAGAGAGAGAGAGAGTCGTGTTCCCCATCAACCCTTAACCCAACAGTAAGTCTCAATCCTAGTTGAAGTCATGGGGGGGTCACTGTGAGCGTTTGAACAGACTGTAGATACACTAACTAAAATCTGAAAACCCTGAATAGCAAAAAGCACTAAACTCTGTTTTATAAAGTCTGATTTCATTTTTAATGTCCCAAATCCCCACACTTGTCTCATGACGTTCAGTTAAACTGACTGACTGTTAAACCAACACTCAGATATGTAGGGTCGTAGGATGTAGGATCAGACACCTGGAGATGACCCAGGGCTACATGTGGATCTGTCACGATACCAGAGTAAATTGGAATAAACCAGGAGAAATGGGAAATTCCTACAGACTGCACTGATACCTTCAGCATCTCCTTGACTACTTATTTGTCAAATATGATTATATATTGTACTGATATAATAAAATATATTTGATACCAATATAATATATTGAACAAAGGGCAAAGCACATTTGCACTAAAATGCACACCGACCTTCTTTGGTAAACATTAGAGTACAAACTTTAATGGACAATTGAAAGTAGTCGTCCTGGTTTAGTACTTTTTTTTACTGTGTGTATACTTAAACGGTTAAATACTCCTCATGAGGTTAGACACGCTTTGTAAAACGCTAAACACGTTCTCATTCACACAAACACATCCACCCAGAACGACACAAACACAAAACACCGCAAACGTCCAAGTGATCATCAGCGATTCAAAATGCAGCGTTTTCAGAAGTCATTTTCCTGATTCTCTCACAGTAAAATGGTTGTAAAATCACTTGCGGTTGTATGGAACTTTGCTGCTGATTCATGAATTTTGAAGGAACTAGTAACTAGTGACTAGTTTGCTGTTTTGAGAAAAGGAATTGGCTATTTTAATAAGGCAACAAGATATCAGTATGACAGGACTCCAATGAAAACTGTCAGAAGACATTTCCAATAGTTCCAAAGTCTATTTCTGTCAACAGTCCAGGGCAGAGAATGATCCATACCCAGGATGATGAAACATCCTTACAGGAGCTCTGCTGATGTTTCTGGGTCAAATGTCTGCCAGGTTTGAGCGGGCAAACGCCGTATGATTTGTGCTGTGGGGATTTCCGCCACAAGGGAAATGCCTGTGTGGCATGTGAAAATGAGTCAAATGCATCTGTGCATAATCTGTGTCAGGATGCTGAGAGATGGTGGTGAGATCATAAAACAATGCCTACACGGATGAAATGTTCACATTTCAAGTGACGCAATGAAACAGCACATCACTGCCTTGTCAGGAGCATCCAGTGATTGTAATCTGAGCTGTTTGGTCTTAAATCCCGTCGAGGGTAATCGGGTTTGAAAAGGTTGCAGCTGAAGCCCTCTCACTGCCCTCGAAGAAAGCTCCAAGCTGGAGAGAAGTGAGACAGATGTAAGACTGAGAAGTAGATGAAAGCTATACATCTAATCTATGACATGCTACTGGTCCCGCAGTGCCCCGGAGGACGCCTATCTATGGGTTATATATGTTTCACTTCAACACAAGATGGACCAATTTGTCCAGAAGAAACAGGTTCACACATCCAGCTGTCAAAGGGGGCTTTCACACCTACCTTGTTCGGTCTAGACTTTTAGACTCACAAACACGCAGTGTTCAAGGTGCCTTCACAATGAAAGGGGCCTCTGGGGGGGGGGGGGGGGG
>CAAKHB010002533.1:0-26516 GCA_901007665.1 Aeoliscus strigatus
TGTTTGTTTTCTCCCCCCCCCCCCCCCCCCCCCCCCCTTTTTTTTTTTTTTTACTGCCTGCCCCAACTGCGTTAATGATATATGACAGAAATTTCCTTGTGCTGGTTCAGTGGCAAGAAAGGTCCTGGCTAGTCTATATCAATCCATCTGACTTATGTTCCCATGTCTTGAATTACCGCTTGATGGAAACCTGCTGCGGGCTTCTCTTGCCAATTGAAATCAGATCTCCTCCACAGCCTGGTGTGATATTGATCCATATTCAACACCCAGGCTGCTAATCGATCGGTATTGATTTACAATAAAAAACACTCCTCTGCTTGTTCAGCACTGCGATCGATACTTTAAAGCAAAAGGAAGAAAAATTCAAAAAGAAGAAAAACAGGCCTGTGCTTTGTACCGTGCAGGAATATATAAAAATGTGGGGAGGAGATGTCTCATTTCATTATCGAGTTTAAGTGACCAAACCTTGACCACACCGGCGGCCGGCAACAACGATGGCACTGAGCGTTTTTCACCTCCCACCATGTGAGACAAACTAATAAAAATGGTTTAACTGGATGACATTTGTATAAGGACTCGTTTACTGAAGGAGGTGTGTCTGTTTCTGAATTAGTGGCACATCTGCACTGCAGTGGGGAGTGCTAAAACTGTCAAATCACATCTACAGTATCTGAAAGCTGAAATGAAATGCTAAAAGTGGTGGATCAAGCTTGAGTACTTCAGCTTGATTTTGGTGTGTTAACACGGTGACACGATTTCCTGTGGTTTTCATATTAATTGGTGTCATTTTCTGTCCCACACACACACGCCGGGCCTCTGCCTCCCAGACGGCCGTCATTAGCGCCGGTACAATGCTCGACGACCCATTCTGCTCCAGTCCAGATCCACTTTTATTCCTGTCACATCTTAGTCCTAATCTCTCGGACTTCCTCCCCTCTGCCAAATAACCGTTCCCATCCAGCAGGTCCCAGCACTGGCCAGGCTGCCAACATCTGAAAGTTATTATCCCCAATTTCTGACATCCAGGAGTTTACAGTTATATAATGATGGGGAAAACCACATGTCCCCAGAGGCAGGGAACATTTTTGAGATGCCTCCCCATCTGTTTTGGGGGAGCTGCCCTTTTTGGGCCAAACTCAGAATGGCAGGCAGGCAGGCAGGCAAGGGTTTCTGTAATCTTTTATTTTCGACCACTGGAACAGGCCAGTCTGGGACTCATTATATGGGGTGATAAAGCAAATCCAATTGGGTCAGGTTCCCCTCCATACAGTGCTGGTGGCACCAGCTCTCCCTGCCTCGCTGCTCGTCCCTGACTGTGTAAGTGCCGGTTGTTTGTTTGTCCTAGGGAGGCTGGGCTGGGGGACTAATGCAAGCCCGGGGGCCAGCCAGGTCGGAGGCGACGGTAAACCCGAGCTGCCTGGTGTAGCAGTGTTCTCTTGCTGCCGGCTTGGCCTTGTTTGGACTGCAGCTCCGGTTTGCTTTCTTAGAGGGAAGCTGAGCCTCCGTAATCATTGAACCTTTCGCCGGGGTGGGGAGCACAGCTGAGACCAGAGGGAGTGATGACATAGGTCCGCAGCGGCCTGCCCTGGTCCACCCCTGCTGCTCTTAGCGTATTTATTTTCTCTTCTTATTGTATGGTTTAAGTCACACCATATTATGTTCAGACTTTTTACACATGCGCAGGCACTCAGATGTGCCTAGGTGCATGGTGTAAAGCTGTAAGCTTTGTTTTTACTAATAACGCCAGGGATTAGGGACTTGCTGACCTCAGTGTAATCTTTATTAGTCTGTTATACTAGTTATGAGGCAGCTGACGTTATAGTGACACACAGTCCATGACTACACAATGAAGAAAGTGCTTGCATTTAATCATATTTAAATAAAAAGGAGGATTATGTTCACGTCTACCGTAGATGGTGAATGATTCTGCTAAAGTGTCCCCAAATCTTTCAGATTTAGGTAATTTAACACACCCGTCTTGCGCCCGGGGCACTCGGTGAAAATGTTTTATTCAGCATCACTACTCTGCTCTGTTTTGTTATGTTATTGAAATGGGTAGTCGATTCGAATAGAGTCAACCTGGTGGGCCAATCTCATTGTGGCCAGTGGAGAGTGAAAGACATCTCTGCAGCGTAGACTCACCAAAACACACACAGAGATTGGACAAGGGGGGCAGTGAGAGCGAGAGTGCCTTCTCCAGATGGAGATCCCAGATATGGGGGAAAATGTCCGGGCCATTTTCCAGGGTTTCCATAATGGGAATCTACCCCTTGCTTGCTTATTAAGTTGTGCACACAAGAAGGACTGAGGACAGAGATGGAGAGCAGAGGAGATAAGAGCAGGCGAGGCGAGAGATGGACAACCTGTGCGCTGTCACCTCTCTGTTGTAAGTGTCAAGCAGACCCTGTCGGAGAAATCACAGGTCATGTGGATAGATGATTGTCAAAGCACTGCGTTGATATAAGGGCTTTCTCTTTTTTCACCTTTTGAGCCGCGGTGGCGCATGATAAGATTTGTTTTTGTTTTGTGTTGGAGAGGGAGAAGGTATGACATCGGGGTCAGGGAGGTCGGCTCTGTGGGGTCGCGGGGTCACAGCCTCCTCGGTACCTGTGTAACCTCCCAGGGCCAAGTCATTTCTCAGACTCCCTGAAATGACGGTGGGGTGTAGAGGGGAAGGGTAGGTTGACGGGGTGGGCAGAGGAGTGATCTATCAGCGGCAGCAGCAGACATGCAGACAGAATGGCAGCTACTGCAGCCAAACAGAGTGAGACAGATAGCACAAGTCTCTCATACGTAACACTGGGAGCTTCAAGAAGACAACGCTGAGTGTTATGGATGCTTGACATTGACCTGTTCGACGGAGATGGTGTATTTATCACGGTTGTAGGGCAATAGTGTTATTCGCTTTTAAATTATTTAGTTCACTGGGTGAAAAGCTACTTTCCTCACACTGCAATTGCCACATTTGTAAGATAAGAGCAATATGTTTCTATTCTCCCTTTTCTTTTTTCGCTCCTTGTCAGCTGTTGTACAAGGTTTGGAATGTAGGTGATCATATTTTGAACGCTGTCAGTTCTATCAAGCCACATCCACTTTAGAGAGAGAAGAGGAGGAGAAAAAAAAAAAGCTCTGAAGCTTACATTTCTCTCGAAGTGAAATATTTGTGTACAGATATGCCTGTCATTCTGTGAAACAACATTCATGATTCTTTTATTGGTGCTCAGCCATCACCCCCTTCTCTTCTTCTGTGGAAAAAAGGGCTAGTCTACAAAGTGGCTTTTTGTCGTTTGAGAGAAGTAAACTTCATCAGGTCGACGGCGAGGTGTGCTTCACATGTCACTCAGTTGAGCTCTCTCCTAATGAAATGCTGCATACAGATTTCTGCCTGCGGGCTCGGGGGGATAAGACCGTGGTAACAGAATGAAACAAACCCCTTCCCATTCCCTTCACTCACTCACACACACATACAAACACACACATACACACACACGCTTGCGCTGGAGAGCATCCATGTAAGGAGATCCAAATCTGCAATTTATTCAAATATTGATATTTCTACTTGTCAGGAGAAAGGTGCCTTGAAATTTCCTCTGAGTACTCCTGTCAAAAAAATAGCAGGAAATATGTCAGATAATTCATAAATGGAGTTCAGCGCTGCAAAGTCAGTTGGGAACAGCGAAAAATATATATGCTTGTCAATGAAGAATAGGAGCAATATTACAGAGCCCGCTGCTCATTCTTCCATCATGTCAAGCAAACAGCTTTTGCAGACCCATCAGTGTATGTTTCACAGTCCGCGTGTGTATTTGTCTATATGCATGTATATTTGTATATGTCGGTGTGTATATACATGTAAGCGTATATTTATGCACGTGAATGTGTGTGTGTGTGCTTTGGCCATGTTTTGACTCCTACTTAGATGTGTTTGTTATCTTTTTCCATCAAGACACCCCATTTCCCATCCCGAAGCAGCCAATGGGAACGTGTCCTTTTCTGCAGAGGTTGAACCGGACGTTTGTCTCCATGTGGTTTGAATTAGGGCCCCCGAAACTGTGAAGGACGCCTCGAATGACGTGAGGCACTCACAGACCAAATTCCATTCTGCTGAATGGTGGAGAAAAGTGCTCTCCGGAATCCTCCGAGATTTTTTGGCTCAGGCCCTTCAGCGATTAAAACAGGGCGGAAACCAATAACTCAATGAATCATGGGGCAACGTCCCATGAAATCTCTCATTGCTCTCTCACACCCTCATGCAAACCAAGAGTCAACTCCAACTCTGCTGATTAGCCTTTTAAAAACGAAACAAAAAAGACACTGGATAATAGATTTGATTTGTTTGAGCTGTAAAGCACCTCCACCCCCGACTTGTCTCCTCCATTTTGACAAAGTGTGGGCTTCCTGATCATGCATCACTTAACCATGTGGTGCCGAGGCGAGACAGAATAGGACTCCACATATCTTTTGCGGTCATGTGATGCCATAGTTCATAGCAGTTGATGAGATGCAGTTTGGCACAGCTTGGGACCCATCTGGGAGATGCAGATACGCAGACAGGAGAAGTATTTTACAGCAATGCATCTGTGTGTTTGAAAAGCTATTTAGCATATGCTGCTGTACGAGAGAATTGCTGCATGCTGTTGCCAGCGGCAGATTAGTCCATTTCTCAAAAATACACAGTCAGGCCTGGTCACCGCTACCCTGGACTAAAATAAAGTTTTAGCGTCACGCCACATATTAGTCAATAGATTCCTAATCACTGGTGGATTACATTGCTTTGTTGTAATACTACAGGCTGATAGACAGAATCTATTTTCAGTTCCCATTTCCAGTATGAACAATAACAGCGTGAAGCAGAGCAGGAATGCCGCTGCCAGCACTGGCCAGTGTGTTTCTGTTCGCTCTCGCAGACGTCAAAGCCCATGCTGCTGCTCTAACTCAAGTGGCTGATATGTTCGGCCATCTAGGGCATGGCAGGCAGTTGACAGTCCATGCAGCCTGTCTACCCACAGGACATCTCCACACAGTGTGTCCACAGCGGGGCCAGCGCTGTCATCTGGGCCCACTATGGACCACTGCTCTGCTGACAGTGAGAGGGTAAACGTTTACCACCTCAATCCCCCATTAACTCGGTGAAGGCGCTTCGATTCTCTGTGAAAATAATGATATTGATTGGAGCTTGGCTCTACAAACGAAACGGTTGCAACTAAAAGAGGGATGGGCCCTTGCATTAGAATATGGGATTTTCAAGGATAAAAGAGTGTTTGGATCTTGTTATATTTTTCCTCTCCTCCATCTCCCTCTAGCTTTCCCCCACCTCCTTGTCTCCTCTCCTCCTGCATTTTTATGTGTGTGCATGTAGTGTGAGAGCCTGCGTGTCTCCTAAGATTACCCTCCGCTATCCCTGCAATCAAACAACAAATGACAACATCATTGCTCAGGCCTTTCAAAATGCGACACAAAAAAGTGTGTTGTAGCCACATTAACTTGCAACAACCCCCTAATAGACCCTTGTGGGTTTGGATCTCCCCTCCTTCCCGCTCCTCTTTTCTCTCTGCTGGGCTGTCACATATCCACCCCCCTCACAGTGCAAGCCTTCGAGCCTCGGTGGAGATCAGGAGCTCCCTGTCGGAGGTGCTTTGTCACGTAGCCCAGGGAGCGTGGAACTCACCCAGAGCTGTTGAACAAACACAAGCACAGGGCTGTCAATAGCAGCTCCGCAAACTAATTGCCTGTCAAATGAACCACCCTCGTTAAGCTGCCCTCACACACGCGCGCGCACACACACACACAGACACACGTGCGTGCGTGTGCTGTGTCATTCATACGCTCACACACACACACACACACACACACACACACACACACAAAGCGTGATTCAAAGCGTAGTGATACCTTGTTAGAGGAAAAGACACACGAGTGGCACTTCTCTGTTTGCCATCTTGTCTCTGCAGTCGTTACTGGCGTGTGTAGTGCAGTCACCGTGAGATTGCCTTTTTGTTATTATTAAGAGGAACATAGCAGCGTATAGTACAGCTGATGTAATCCAAACACATCCCACACACCCTACAGTACAGTCAGCTGGTGTAATATTTCAGCTCTTAGAACCACTCATTAGATGGTAGCAGAGCTCCATACGCCAAATGTTGTTGTTTTGTGTTTTTTTTTTTTTTTTCTGTAGTCATTAGGCGGTAGCAGTGGAGTGCCCAGCGCCTTGTCTGGGTGCCTGTAACAGTGCTGTCGGATTGACACAGCTGGGGAGAGCAGCTTGAGGCTGCACGCTCAGGAATACACAGGGGTGTTCAAAGCCCCTCTCTGAATCCTGATCAGAGCGCTGCCCCGGCCAACTGATGGCCTATTAAATATACATGCGCAGAGGTCAGAGCTGGAGGTCCCGGCTTCCTCCCAGCCATGTGCACTTAAGCGGAAGGGCTGGGCAACAATAAAACCTCCTCTCGCTCCAGCGAGCTCTCCCCTGACACCCTCACCTCCAGTGTGTACGTCAAGTACAGTGCTCACCTAGCGCTATATTACAACTGCCTTTGTGAAAAGGCCAAATGATGCATTTTTTACATGGTTATTATATATTTATATTCAATAACACCAAAGACCACTCTTGTGTCTGTCTGTCTCCAGTTTCTTTTCTATTACGACTGATAAATAGCCTCGCTCGATACAGGCCCACACAGAGTTTGAAGTCGGTCTTATCCGAGGAGGAGACGAGGAGGTAGAGGGGAGAGCCCCATAATGGCCAGTCATGATTAACATATTCAGAGTGACACTCTCTCTGTGTTCGTTCGTTAAGCCTGGTCTGTCTGACTAATGAAGTGGAGCGGCAGTTTATCAATTAACCCAGCACTGAGCCATTTGTGCTGGGGATATTGCTCTCTCTGGATGTCACGGTGATCCAGTTTGGCGCCCTTTGACCTCGACCGGTGTCCAACAAGGCCAGACTGAGTGACAATGACAGCAAGATACACAAGTCCACAACTGGAGAGCCGCTAAACAGGATTTGTCACCGCTGTTGGCCAGGCAAAGTGCAGACAAAAGGGTGCGGATTGATTGGGTAATAGGATCATGAAAAAAGATCTCAGCAAACTAACATTGGGGGTTTTCAGCATTCTCCGACTCGGCATAGATCATAGCAAACAACTTAGTGCTGTCTATTAAAACAGGCCCTCCCCTGCCATTATCTTTCCCCCCACTGCTCCTTCCTCCATTTCACATTGTTTGTGTTCATTAAGACATGGGCGACCTGCCTTATCCACACATCAGACCCAGCTCTCAAGAGTAATTGCGATGGTCTCGCAGAGGATAATGTGGTTTAAACTCAGTATAGCCTGTCTATTAGGAGAGACATGATGGCAACCACAAATAATAAAGAACTATTTATTCCTCTCTCTGTGACGCTAACTAGGTAACATATCAAGCCGGCACCACTAAGGGTCTCTCTTACTGTCAGATATGGCACCCTTCATCCATTCCCAAAGGCCCTCACCTCGACATCTCTGCTCTTCATTTTCTACATGAGCCTGGTCATAAATGCACACACACCTCATATATATTTGATAGTTAATATTTATCCTCGCCAGGGAAGTGCACTTTACATGTGGTAACATACGATTACCTGCAATTCTTATAGCAAAGAAACAAAATCGATATGGATATATAATTCATGACGGAGGGGCTATCAGTTTTTATGGCTCTCTATCCAGGCTCATTAAAGTTTTATCATAATTGACTGCAAGCAAGAGTTTTTAAGGCATGTTTCTCCTTCACTTTCTAGCTTTAATAATTAAATATAATTTAATTGGTTGTATTTTGAAGCACCTAGTGGATGATTTGAGTCTCCCAAATTCTGAACCATGAATTATAGAGTGATATGTTATGCATTAACCTGTCAGTTTGTCCATTTGTTAAGGCAGAAAAATACGGTCCCAACCCCCCAAATCACACCCAGAAATCGAATAACTGGCCTGGCTCTTCAAAAAAAAAAATCCCTCCCTGTGTCTTTCATTGCCGTGTTAATGTAGTGACATGACGCTGTCACTCACAGTGCTCCCATCAACTGACAGCGGTGAATCGACTCCGCTGATTGGTGGTCAACTTGTTCTCTTGAAGGGAGATTGACAGACGGAAAATTGCACTCTCAGATTTCACCCTTCATTCGTTGCAGTTGTTCTTCCACTCGTCAACTCTCCGCCATGTCTGAGACAGACAGAGGCTTTATCCATTAGCTGCTGGCTTGGCGGGTGGGTGGGCAGATTGAGGTGGGATGGAGGAGGAGATGGGGGTAGGAAGACAATCCTACATTTGAGCACTCTGAGGGAAAATCAATCATGTCATCATAAGTGAGAAGTATGGATGAATTTCATCAGCTGGCTCCTGTCCTGTTCACGCTGCTGCCTTTCTGACTGGCCGGTCCCTCTGATTGGCTTTCCCAATGACCCTTGAATCCGAAAAGGGAGAGGGATTTTGAAAACACTTTAACAAGAGAATTCGGACAGTAGTTTCTGTGTTACAGTTCCCACTTTGCCTGCTGCTACACTGTGGGAAACCTCAAGTGGTTTCTCTTGACAGAGTGGTAATAGATTTACCATATGATTTTGTGCCAAAGCAGCATTAGGGAGTTTTGTAAGGAAATGTTTCTCAACTGTCCCCCGTCCACAGCAGATATGATGAAGTGTTATAAAGGGCAGTGGCACTTTGCCACTGAAAATGTATTCTATGATTTCCCCCTATCATCTCACAAGGTCACAGATGAGCACTAAAAGCATCATAGGTACAGGGTGTGAAGCAATCAAAAATGGATGAAAAGTGAAGACATGGAAATCACAGATGAGAAATTGTCAGCCGTTTACTGCCTTGTTGTTGTCCTGAGTGACAGAATGAGGGAGGGAAGGGGAGAGAGTGAGGGGTGAGTGAGAAAGGGGAGAGTTAAAGTGGTGATAAATTTAATGGAAAAATCAAATACAAAACAAATTCATTCCTCTGAACTTGATGCTTCAGTCGTTCTTTTCTTGGCCTGTGCTAAGCCTTAGAATAAACTGTCACTCCTTATCGATCGCATCTGAATTGTTACAGAGATTTCTGAAAAGTAGTCTTGACACACACCCTGCGAATAGTAATCTGGGGAGATGAGAACATCCAGACTGAATGGCTAACACCCCTGACTTAAAATAAGAGGCTTTTCTTTTCTCTCTTTTTTCCCCCAAATCCAAGCTAATACACTTTGCTGAATTACAAATTCACTGATAAATATGTTGCGGGATTTCATTGTCTTTGCTTATACCTGTGAATGGACATATGTGTATGTGTGTGTGTGCGTGCACGCTTGTTTATCGCACGGATGCTTCGAAACAGCAGCTGAGCATGAAATGTTTGTACATGATTTGTTTGCCATTTGTGATGGAGATGACATGATCAAAAAATCAATTCACTTCACATTTGATTTCCAGCAAGCAGTTAAATGACCGCCGTCGACAGCACCCACTGAAATTCATGTATCATGGTATGGTTCATTATATTCCAATGGCGTATTAATTATGGCTATAGATGGCAAGCGGGGCTGTGAGTGGTAGCCGCGCTGCCGTGTGCCAGGGGGAGCTAGCCTGAGGAGGGAAGCTCGGCTTGTATCCACTCATCTCTCGGCTGACAGGCCTGCTCCAGGAGAAAAGGATTTCTCTGGATTGAGTGCCATTTTCTCTTCTTTAACAAGGAAATTAGTGTGTAAAGGAGATCTGTCAGGATAAAGTGCAGCTTGACTGCCGCCGCCCTCCCTTCCTCTCTGTCTTTCTTTCCCGCCCTTCCCTCCCTTTCCCGATCCTGTAACTTGCTCTCCACCTCTGTCTTGCCTCCTATCCCTCTATCTGCCTACTCTTCGTTTCCCTTCCACTCAATGGTTCCCTCAGGGGATCTTCCTTGAGCATTAGCAGAACACATCCAATGTCCCAGCTACATGATTTCATGATATGATTTGTACCGGGGATTTGCAATAATCCGCAAATAAAGTTGAAAGTGAATGACTCTCAATAAGAGACGCACAGAAGCAAAAGCAAACCTTTTAAGATTTTCGTTATCTGTAATGGCACGAAAAATGAATTTGTTTTGCATTCGATCACAACAATTTAGCAAAGGCACGGGTCTACTGTTTTGTCTTTTGCTTTTATGATCATGATTAATTGCTGCACAGGAACCTCAGTGATATACATAATGCATCATTCGCTCATTTAAATGTTCAGTTCCTCTGCAGTTGCAGAAAGCGTGGTAGCTCATTACACATTACCCATGTGTGCTTGGGAGTGTGAGTGTGTGCCAGCCACTCACTTGTAGTCATAGATACAGTATCTGCTGCTTTAGCAGGATGTCACGAGATGACGATGTGATTAAACTCAGGTGTCATTTCGGCGTCAGTCACCTCGTGTAAGTCCTTTTATTTTACCTGAACACTGGTGAGAAGTAACTTTTCACCTGGACAAGATGGACAGGGATGAACACCGGCACATTTTAATAAGTCGGCTTCAAAGGTGCCGGGTGAGGGAGCGGGGAGTGGGGTGGTGCTGGTGGTGGTGGGGATGGAATCAAAATATCCTGAGCTAATTTGAAATGTACTCTGCATCTGTGATGGGAAACAGCCTCACAGGTAAGTGAGGGAGACAATTAGAGAATATCCGTAAGTTCAGGAGCTGCATACTAAAAAACGCAAATCACTGTTTCCCCATCTGGCCCCTACTGTGCCGAGAACTGCAGCTGAGGTCCGATTTCACCCGTCAATCATGGCCGCCTCGCTGTGGGGTGTGTGTCCTGGTGAGAGAGCCTACCCCCAAGTCATTAGCACACACAGTCAAACTGTACTGAGAACTGCCCCGCATCGCTCTGCTCTGCGCCACGGTTTAAATATCCCCAGCCTGTGACAGGATCAGTTTAGCGATCTGTAGGATTGATCTCCTCTTTAAAGTTTTGCCTGAGGCGACTCTAATTGGGAACGAGGCTGCCTCCGACTCCCCTCACTCCCTTAACTGTCAGTCTTGGCTTTGTTTACTGAGGACATGCCCAAACCTATTTACTCAATAATGAGGAGACGTGGTGGGGATGCTGCTGATCACATTGAGGCTCCCAGCGGGACTTCTGCATGCTGGGAAGGGCGGAAACATCATTTTAGACTTTTTGAGCTGGTGAAAGTTAGCCTGTGCCGTGTGTATAATGTAGAGTGGTGGATGTTTTTCCTCTTTGTGCTCTCATATGGCTGTCATTCCTTGATTTGCACAGCACTTGTCCACCTCAGGGAATTTTCAGTCTCACCATAGAGTTGGCTAAAATAGAATGGCATTTGAAAGCGCTTAAGTAGTATCATTATACACTTTGTAAAACGCCCTCCATATGCTTTATGCCACCTCGATAGAATTAAATCCCACCAAAAGCCCCCTCCAAACATGTCCGCTATCGCCAGTGCCTTGCTGTGGAGTGGACTATTCATGATTGGAGTGCTTTGGCCCTGTCGTTTGTAGTGAATTCCTCAGATTCTCACTCTCATTTAGGTTATTTTCATTTGCACTGAATGACAAAGCCTTTGGTGTGGATGGTGAGGCTAAGGAGTCCATTGATGCCTTTTGGGATTATAGATGATGAAGTGGAGAAGCTGCTGCTATCAGAGGGACACAACACTGCTCTTAATAGAAAAGCATTTAGAAAGGCAGCGGAGAGGGGGTGGCGGTGCTGGGGGCTTTCTGACACTCGCCTGATAAGAGGCAGCGCTTCAGAGGTGGTCGTGTGTACAATGAAACACGCTGATGGGGATACAATGACACACATGTTGCATCTGACAGGTGGTGATTTAGACGTGGGGTAAAAAAAAAAAAGCAGCACAGAACAGAGAGTTTCACGATGTGATACCCTTCAATGCAGAGTGTTCTTGAGAGGCTGGCATGTGCATTTCTACTTATTGGTTTGATTTGAGGGAAAATGCATTGTCATTACTCATATCCGGCCCTTGACAGGCTGAAGAGAGACAGGGAAAAGGGGGAGAGGGGAGTTTGTGGAGTAGTGGCACGGGAGTGAAACAGAGATATGCAGAAAGGGAGAGCTGTCAGTTTGAGGAATGAGTCTGATAAGAGGAAGGGACTCGGCAGATGGGCAGAAGAAACCGGCAGTACACTTCTCAATTAAACATGTAAATACCAAACGCAGGCAGCGATGGAGATGAGAAACTTAAATAAACACAGCATCGGGCTGTGATTACAAGCTCAAACCACATTTGTCTTTTTTTTTATTTCCGCGAACTCAGAGCATCCCGCTAAACTTATGCTTTATTATATAGTTCTAATTTCCACTTGATTTTCTTCACATCCTGTGGCTAAATTGATTCATGCTGCGGCAGATTCTTTGAGAAATTGCGTGTCGGCTAGGAAAACTTGATTCAGATCTAATTGAGCTATTCATCCATTCACTTTGTCCTTTGTTGTAATTTTCCTGTTTTAACATTTTGTCTAATGATTGTTGTCCATCATTTTTACATGCGCGCCTCCCCCAGTGCACCCTGATGTGAACTACAGGGAGTATCTTAAATACTTCTGTAGGCAGCGTCCCTGACATTAATAACAATGAGATTGGCATAAGCACAGTGCATTCTCAGGGAAGATTCACAGTTTGACATTCAGCCCAGATGCTATCTCAGAGCCTCAGTGTATAAAACCGCAGAGAAGACAGACATCTGTCACTTGTTACCTTTGAAGTGAATAAGAGCGGGACGCAGAAAAACACAGTGGACAAAAGGCCATTCTGACCACGGACCCTCAGTGTTTACAAACGGAAAAGGAGAGTGACAGGAGAAACTGAAGATGAATGGATCACTGCTGTTGATCGCCCGCTCCTCATTCCATGTGCTAAGTTATTCCGTGGCTGCTACCCCAGCGGGGGGTGTAGGGAAACAGGAAGTTGAGAGAGGCAGGCAGAGGCAGACAGAATGCCTCAAGGACTCTGGAGAAGCAGTGCAATGCAGCCTGCATGGGAAAATAAAACTGTACACTTCTCTAACCTGAGGTACCAAACACTACAAATGTGAACATAATCCACATTTTAATGAGCAGATGATGCTATATTAAAGCAATATTTGCAATAGAGCTGATTTGCCATGCACAGCAGCTATTGCATATTCGATGAGGAGTAAGTGTAAAGACGTGTATTTTGATATAATTATTAGAACAATGGCCACATTCATTTATCTCCTGTCATGCCTCTTCAGACCTGTTTCTATTTCAGTTGCACGTCAAGTGAGAGCAGCTATATCTGGCTGGCAATTAAGCTGGTCCTGCCTCCCCTTGATGCTTGATTAGTCCGATTGATGGAGGAGGCCATATGTGGCGGTGTCAAAACTTGGCAGCCAGGCTCCATCCTCTCAAATGAGAGTCAGGCAATAAAGAGGCAGGCTGCCCAGAGTGGGTGCACGTATGCGAGGCCTGCAGCGCCATGATTCGGGGCCCCTGATATGTTGCCGTTTCTCCAGGGGTCTTCGTGGCACTGACCACTCCAGCCAAGTTCTACTCGGGGCAGAGGTGGCCACCGGCTAGTGGTGTCACTGTACCGAGCCCTCTGGGCCACAGGCTCCAGGCAAGGTGTATGGGGGTGCAGTGGAAGATGGGGAGGGGGGTGCAGTGGGAGGGGGCGGTTGGGAGGTTTAGAAAGCAGAAAGATATGGCCCCCTTCCCAATCTCGTTCGCAGACAACAAAAAGGGAATGCTTGAGAAGGGGAAGCAGCGGGAGGAGAGCACAAAGACAAAGGCGCGGGCAAGGTCAGTCTAGCTAATGGGCCTGAGCCGTAGGCTGCCTGGGGCTAGGCACACTTCTGTTCTCTCTCACACACTGGGCCTTCAAAGACCCTTCAGTCCACCCCTCTCCTTCTCTCCTCTCTTCCTCCAACCATCCTATAGTCCTCTTTTAGTCTTTTCCCCACTTCCATTTGTGACATTTCCTCCCTTCAAAGCTCTTGCACAGGTGTGTTCTCATTCTGCATGAAACAGCCCCAAAATCTTCACTTTCACACCTCGTATCAACAACTGTGATGTTAATGAATGACATTTCTCCAAAAATCGTCCCACACAGTTTCCTAAACAGCTTCTTAAACGGAGAGGGTGGAGAATTCTTCAGATTTATCTTCACCCACAACCATCATGAGGTCCGAGGTGGGTCCCTGGAAGCGCTAAGAGGAAGCTGTTGGAAATGAGGAGGAGGTGGAGTGTTGTTGTCAGGTTGGCTGGCTGGCTGGCTGGCGTTGCTTGGCTCCACTCGAGGGCTCCTTTAATGTGCAGCGGAGTAGAATAAGTGAGTGGCTGTGGGCACCAGCTGAGCTCACTCTCGTCTTCGCCTGGTAGCTGAGGGGTGAGCCGCTGCCACCTGACACTGGGCACACGGCTCAGGGTTCCTCTTGGCAATGTGGCTCAGCACACATGTCCCCTCATTTGGATGGAGATTCAGACACAACACACAAAAGCTTTACCTCCACCCCCCCACCCCCCTTCCCCAGTCCTCGTCCTCTTTCTTTTCCCCTCACTCAGTCTCTCTTTTTTCCCCTCCTGGTTTCCCCCCTTCCTTTAGTTTTTGACAGCATCATAATAATCTGGGTATCTTCTTGATCATGCCCCATGTTTTTTTTTTTTTTTCCCTTTTCTTCCTCATCTTCTCAGAGACGAGTTTGAAATTGCCTGCGTCAGGACTTTGCTAATTAAAGTCATACTTTCAAAAATGCCATAATAACTGTTAATTAGCTTGATGCTATTTTCAGCATAATTTGCTAATTAGTGGAAAACCTGTACAGCGTTTCTCTCTAATTACAGTATGGCTCCGCACGGCGCATCTGTGCCTTGACTCCAAATGATACCATTACAAAGTCCCGTATTACGCATTCTCTCAAAACAGTTAATTGCCTCCACAGATAGTGAGATACTTCAGTCAGCTGATTTTTATGGTAATAAATGGACAGGCACAGACATAAACCTCCCTGGTTCATATTTATGAAATATGAAAAAGGAAAACAACCTCCTTATGAGATGCATGGAGTTCGTTTGGAATATAATCTTGTTGGTTCTGTGATGATTTTGTGTGCTCATGCGATGAGTTGCCATGACTTAATGAATCTTGATTTATTTAATGTTATAACCTTGTAAGCAAGTGACATTATAATTAAAGCGGAGCCTGTGAGATGGTGCGGAAATCAACCTTGTGCAGGTTAAAGGCAAAGCTCTGATGGCTTGAGCTTTCAAAGGTGGTTGCCATGTAAATACAAGAAGCGACATAATGTGGAGGTGCATCAGCTTATTACTGAGGCTGTAACTGCCTTGTTGCCCAGCCAGTTATTTTCATGTATTCATGCAAGGGGAGAGAGTCACGGACATGACCACGGATTGACCCTGATACATGTGTATACTAGACACAAATTATGAGTCATTAAGTGTGGTGAGAAGTGTGATTGGCACGACCTCTGACCTCGGGATGTCAGCCGTGCCCATCCTCCACATTGCTCTGCTTTTGACAGCCACCAGTGTGACAGGGCTAGCATCGGCGCCGGCTAATTAATGCACCACTTCAGAGACCCTTTCATTTATGGCTTCTGAAAGGCATTATTAAATTAATTAAACCACCAAGAGTTAGTCATTATGAAATCAGGAGGTTTACATGGATGACAGCGTTTATGAATTAAACATCCCCAAAGTTCCTCGCAGGAGATACCCCGAGCTGCATGTGGGTACCTAGTGCGACAGATGTTTAGCCCCCCCTCCTTCGAGCTAACCTGTATTGCAAGCGATTTAGGTCTCATTTGGGGGTTTGTAAACTGAAAGCAGGAGAGAAAGGAGGTTCAGGATAGTTAATGAGCAGAGAAAGAGAGGGGAAAAGGAGGTCACTAGCTCTGTTCATCTGTAGACGGTACAGATGGTTGTGGTTTATACAATACAACAATGGCGTGCATCAATTTGTTGTTCGTTCTATCGTTAATAGATAGCAACTCTCAGAAGACTGGGATCGGTTGTCTGTGGGTTTTTTAACAGAGAATTCTACATTTATAGCCTCGAAACATTTATAAAAGCTGTGCGCTGTTTTTAACTCATCATGTGATGTGAAAACTACAAATGGTTCATGAGAGAAATCCCATAAACTTGGGCTTAGCTGGAGTGCAGAGGGCAGAGATGAGTAGCTCACTCAGGAGCCTTGACGATAGACTCTTTTTCATCTGCGGACTGAGATTCGCAGATTATCTCAAGAGGCTCTCTATCTCTGTCCTCGTCTCTATTTCTCTTTTTCTGTTTCTCCACCCTCCCTCTCCCGCCCCACGATTCAGGAAGTTTGCCAGCTTCTGTCTTTGTTTACAATGCCAAGGGAAAATGTCAGAGCCGTTGAGAAAAATATCCTTAGAATCTTTTTTTTTCATCTTCTTAATCTAACAGTTTACTGAACTTGATAAGTGTCCTATCAACATGCTAATCAAATTACTTCGGAACCAAAATTGACAGTTTTCATTAATTATACAAGATTATTCTAATTGCAATTCAAATTTATTCATTCCGAACAGAAGGTATTCAGTAATATTTTACAAAATTTGCATATTAAATGGAGGGAGTTGTGCATTATGCATGGTAATGTATGCACAGTTTCTTATTTTTAACTTCACGGCCATATGTGGTGTCGTTGTAGGAGCAGGTGAAAAGTCTAAGTGTGTTTAATTTGCTTGACAAACATTCGGCTGGAGCTTGTCAAGGGGAGTATTGTGAATGCCAATCTTTATTCCCTCTTTATTGATTACCCCAAACTCCAAACATCTGGAGGTAAATGGCACTGAGAGAGATGAACTGAATCATGGGATTAGTACCTTCAATGACTGAATCACTATCAATTACTTCAATAGCATAATTCAAGTGTGCGGCATAAAAGCTACAGTACCTTGGCTTGAGACAGGATTAATATTGCAATTTAACGTAACAATGGAAGCATGGGAATGATATGGATGGCATCCAACTTTTTCACATTGATGTCATAAAGCTAATGCCGTTATCTAAATACGAATGTATTTAATTCCTAATTTAGGCTTTGTTTGTAAAATGAAAAGGCTCAACGCATTAGGCACACGTTTTAAGAGGTAATGCATTCTGTGAGTAAAACAACCTTATTTATTCACTGAGACGCAAAACCCCCAATTTGCTCTTTGTTTTTATTTCCTAGAGCGGGCAGTGAAGTGCAAACAGCTTACTGGGAAGCTGTTTACCACTGTACATGACAAAGAGTGTGCGTGCGTGTGTGTGTGCGCGTGCTCACACGTGAGTGTGTGTGTTTACGGGGAAGGGGGCGGCTCTTGCAGCTCCACAGGCAAGGTCTTGTGTTGTAATGTGAGCGTAATAATTATCAAACAGCATCGGGGGCCCTGGGTATGGGCTTTAACAGGGGGAGAGCATGTTTGATATGTAGAATCAGCCCATAGTGCATCCATAGAGGGTGACTAAATCGCACGGTTCATGGATCACATTAGTATTGCTCTGCATCTACCCTCGCACTATAGGTGATTTCCATTTAGACACACATTTCCACATGAAGATAAATATGACTTGAATCGTAATTTCCCTGAAGTAAATATAATACAAATACAACATAATACAGTGTCAGGCCAGGCAGGCTAATAGATTACTAGCGTGTTTTCCATTTGTATGGTAAGTGGTGAACCTAGGTGGTGGTCTGGCGAGTAACAAATTGAATGTTTAATCCATCTCAGTGCAGATTGAGGGTATCAGAAAGATCGGTAATCGTATGTGTTCTCTTGTGACTGGTAGTATATTTGATATTTGTGCTCTTAAGGGGTTTGAGGAATGTTGCTGGATTAGCAGGAGGTGCAAAGTGGTAGATAAATGCAATTTCTTATCCTCTAGTTTTTCCAGCCACTCAACATGTTATCTCCGACGTGAGCACATTTTAGGACGTTTAATTAGATGTAAGTATTTTATTTTATATTACAATAATGTATAATTAAACAAAGATTCCCTTATGAGTGAAATAACATATTATTGCACTCATGTAATAACAGTTTCTCTGTGTCTGCTTTATATGATCAATTGTGTGTACATCGTGACAAATTTGCAAAAAGACATGCCTCTTTAAGTACATATTTAATTCTATATTACATGTCTGCTCTGGCATTTTGGAGAGGCCAGATTAGTAACAGCATCTCATATAAAGTGTGACAAATTGATATTTTTATATAGTTTAATCTGTTTACTATGATGTTTATGTGAAGAATTATTACAAACTAATTAAAGAAATCACTGTGATATAATTAGTCAGATTTCAGGAAGCTCATTAGTAGTAATTTGCATGAAAAATAAGCCCTGTAGTGATGCTCAGACCGAGCTTTCGATCCGTGTTTTATCTGGTTACACATCGACCCCCATTGTTTGTCGTTTGAGGCTGTCTGAAGTGGCCCACAATATTTTCAGTCATTGCCCCGAGAAGCGGTGGGGTGTCTTTCAGCGATTTCCTCCCCTAAAGCCAGTCAACCTGTATGCGGAGGCAGACACACGCCTCTGTGTACATACGGCAGGAGGAGTGAGTGGCAAAACACTGCCTATTTATCTGTCAGGTTCCTGACAAAGAACTGAGCTGACAAGGAAGGGTTTCCCCCAGCAGAGCAGGGGGGCTTTATTCACCGTACTTACATGCCCGGTCTATGCCCAGAGACTCATGTTATTTGCAAATCACACTCTTTGAAAACTCACAAACGGGGCGAGACATGCCACGCTATGGGTTTGTCAGCTGCCTTCATAACAGCTAGCTGTATCGCTAACAGTGTGCGGTTTGGGAAGGAAGCAGCTTTCTCCTAGCATTTGCCTCGCTGTCACTTTTTCCAACACATGCGATCTGTGTCTTCATGCTTGGGGTCTTTTCTCCCTCAGAGGGTTGCCATCTTCCCTTTGGACTGACATATAAAACGCCCACACTACCGCTGAAATAAAACGGGGGGAAAAAAGACACTCCTGGTATTACATCATTCTCTGCTGAAGCAATTCTCCAAAGCGACTGATGTATTTTATTCACACGAATAGATAAGGCAATACTTAAAAAAAAACCCAAAACAACAACAACAACAAAAAACCAGCTCAGGGATATCCCCGTGTTAGATAGAGGGGCAGAAAAACAGGCCCTGTTTATGCTCTATACTCTTTTCCCACCACAGACGAAATCCTTTCCTAAACATCCGCACAGAGAAGCACTTGTGTGACGCTGATGTCACAGACCTACCTGGCCTCCCTCTCACAAAAGCTAAGGTATCATTACTGGGCCCACACAATGGCCATTCAACCAAGTCACTGCGCTCCTCTGGACAGGGGAACAATGTTATTTTTTGTCTCAGAATTATAAAGACAGAGTTTTGCAGGAAACCTGACAGACAAAACCCTTTAGAGGTAAATGCTCCAGGCGGCTTTTGGGTTTAATCTTTTCCCATTAGCATTTTGCCCCCCTCCCACTCTTGCTGCCACACAAAGACCATATTTACAGGGTCAAAAGTAAAGGCTGTGAGTCTCAGGAGGCTGTTTTTATACATTTATTTCCTTTCTAGATCTTTGTTATATATATCGACAGCACTTTCTGCTTTCATTTGCAGGAAGTTAATTTCATTCGGCGTAACAGAGCTGCAATCTTGTTTTGCAGTGGTATGTACATTTCAACCTCCCCCTACAAACATACACACACACACACACACACACACACGTCAACAAAATAGCAATATATTACACGCCTTGACCAAATATTGGGAGAAATCATATGTGCAAGCATATTAAAAATCATTAACTGGAAATGCAGGGGGCTTATATAATATAATAGTTGTATTGTCAACAATATAACAGCTATGTTAAGGGTTCATGTGCTACCTTTGTGTGTGTGCATGTGTGCTTACATTCACTTATGCTCGTACACACATATGCTCGTGTATGTGTTAGTGTGTACGTGTGTGTGACTCCATGTGTGTGATTCATTCCAGGGCAGTTTTAGTCCTTATAAAATATTCATTTTGGTTGTGCAGGGCCCTGTAATTGCCATCTCTCACCCTGAATTATTTATACCTCGCACAGACTGACAAAGCTTTGCCATACGGCCCCAGATGAATCAGAAAGCAGCCATCTCTGCTGCCAACAGCACTGGGCTTTCACACAAATATGGCAGCCACGTCTCTCTGCCTGGCCTCTCTTAATTTGACATTTTCTTTTTCCCCCTGCCTTTGTCCTAGGTGCACAGAAAGGTTACCTGTTAGCTTTAAGCACCGACCCGCTTTCTGTCTTTCTGTCTCTATCCCCCCCCCGTGTACATGACAGTCCACAGTGGGTGTTTTTTTCTTTTCTTCTGAGAGCGTGCTAATGTGGCAGCAATGTCAGAGTGGCTGCCTCATGTTTTATGATGGCTGACCAGTCCTGACAGCCACTTTAGATGTATGTATTATACATTAGTAATAATACGATGTCGAGATACACCCATATACATTTGAGCATGCATGGACAGACAGCAAAACCACAGACCTATACGTAAACCTCACACATAGACCCACTCATGCAAATAAGCCCCCGCCATCCTCCTGGATCCAAAATGGCTGTTGGTAAACGGTCAAATCCCCCCCTGCTGCTCTTCCCTGTACAGCTGCGTTCCTCTGCTTCTTGCCTGGGTCTGATCACTCCAAGGTGCCACAGGAGAGACGGCGGTGTATGGCTCTCATTGTTGACCAGCTCGGGAGCCTTCCAGAACCCCGCGTCCAACACGCTAAATACCACTATTCACCCAGGCCAGTCACTCCAACACATGCTTATCTTCCATCTCACTAGTGCAGGGAGGTGCTGACTGGTATTTCCTCAAGGCCCCAAACTCCAGTGCTGACCAGTAATCAAAGCACCATATTTCTCCCCCTGCACAGAAAATAAGCTGGAGATGCCTCTTTTGGGCATCCAGCTGGTGAGCGGAGAAAGTATTCCTGAGAACTGCGATGTTTAAGTATGTGATTATGCTTATAATGTCGGCAACTTCAAGGCAGTCAGTAATCATCATCATATGTTTTGTTTTCACAATTCCAGTGCTGATTCAGTCCTATTTTTTTGATTGCAGTTTGGATGTGAATCATCTTAGATTTACAGCGGCAACCAGATTTATTGTTACAACAGGAGACAAAATGATGTAGAATTATTTATGTTTTGTGTCTTATTCTATTGTGTTCAAAGAAGTCCTTGTAGAAAAGCTGTATAGAGAGTAAAACAAAGAGCAGCATGCAACAGTACACAGCATCAGTAGTATCTTTATGTGAAGGGATGGCGGGGAGAGAGAGAGAGAGGGAGGGAGAGAGAGAGAGAGAGAGCTTGGGGCTAAACATGCAGCATGTGGCGGGCTGGAGCTAAAAGCTGCATAAAGCACACAGCCTAAGTCCACTGTTAGCAAGTGATGGATAGTTAGCAGGAGCTCCGGGTCTTCGCCTAATCTGTTACAGTAAACCTGTGCCAAAGCCTGAAGGGAATCAGTGGGGCCAGCTCGGAGCACGTTTGACGTGAAACCATTTGTGAAGACGAGCGATTCTCTTAAGTAAGAAACTAACAGTGTCCGGAGAGAGAGGAGGGAGTTTGAGTGAGTGAGACAGGAGGTGAGGAGGATGAGTGAAGGAAGGAGAGAGAAAGAGGAGGAAGAGCGACCATAATGAGTCCTGTAGCCATGGAGTAAATGAAGAGGGATTGACAGAGTGAGGGATCCTCAAGTGAAATAATGTCAATGCCACTCTGCCCATTAGAGAGAGAGAGAGAGAAAGAGAGAGGGATGTTGGAGGAGAGGGTAAACAGGGATGAATGGAGGGACACAGCTACATCTTAGGGTGCACAGGAAGCACATGAATTATTTGTGACACCCCTGCAATACACACACCACAGACAAAAACATGAAATATGAAACAACAAAATCAACTGACAATAGCAACTGAGAAAATAAAGAAATAAAAACAAAAATAAGTCTGTGGAAATATCCAATAAATTCTGCCAGAAATGTCGTTGGGATATTTGATGTCGAACAATAATAATCACAGCGACATCTGCCTTGCTGTCTCGGAGGAGATGGGCAGAGCCCGAGAGCGGAAAGGGTTAATCTCCCAAACCCAATAAGGTTGTATAGTGAGGCACTTGTTCCCTGATAAAGAAGTGATAGGATCTGTGGGTCTGGTCCCTCGGCGCTTGTACAGGGGTAGAGCAAATATTGTTAATGTGCTGTGGTTTACTTCAGCTAAGGCGAGAAAAACAGCTCTGCTTGACGAGAGAAGACAGCGGTGAACCAGAATACGACAGAAACGGCCACGCAGCTCCGCTCGGCCTCCCAGGGACTTAACAGGCATATATATCAAGCTCACTCAGTTGCATACATAAGTGTACGGGGAAGATTAAGATCTATACGTGTCTCTATTTCTCTTTTTACCTGCTCCGCCTTGTCACAACAGGGATCTGAATGCAGTTCAGTGGAGTGCCTAATAACTGGAGCAGTAGGTAGGGAAGGCAGGAGGCTTGACATTAAGACCCTGGCGTTTTGGAAATCCGATACGCTATTGACCCGTGTACTACTATCTCAGCGTAGAGATCTGGTGTCAGCAGATTGTAGTGCGGTGTTGAGAGTCGTTTCTTACAGGGCTCCTGTAACAGGGGCCCATTGAGTCTGGGAGGCAGCTGGGGCCTGATGGGCTGGAGCTGGGCAGAGATCGATACTCACCACCCTGCAACGGATGACCTCACTGTCATGGCTGCCGGCTGTGGACACTGCATGCTAGTCATTAGTGCTGGGGCACCAATCAGGAGCTTAAAGTTGTCAATACCTGACTCTTACGGATACTACGGCCATCTGTCAGCGTATTGTGTAACGGCCTAAACAAACACAGGGAAGAGCTTTTGTAACAAATAACATGCGCCAGTGAGGCGAAACAGGGGAAAAAGAAACTTGTCCAGTATGTACTTAAAGATTCTGGCAAGTGAAGATAATTTCATGTATCACTGAATAAAATCAGATTTTTTTTCTCAAGTCATTAGGAATAATCTGGAAACGAATTGTTAAGAAGGTGAATGAAATTGGGAGTGCAGCTACGGCCTCGACTGACGACGGAGCCTTCTTAATAATACAACATTATCCTTATTTGCCCTCCTCCCTCAAATCAAAGGGATGGACATTTATGCATGAATGACATCAACCCAGCAATTAAGTTGGCCATTTAAATGAGAGAAGGCCTTCCTCACCTCGCCTGTTTGTTTTTCTCTCTCTCTATCTCTCTCTCTCCCTCGTCTTTTTTCCTATCCTCCTCCTCTGTTTGATGATGGGAGAGGGTGAGCTAGAATTAGGGCGATGGGTCTTCCTTTGAGTGTCAGCCTAAAATGATCAGAGTAAAGATAAGAGGGTCTAGCAGCCCTCAAATCAGTCAAAGTGCCAAAGTCGGCCTTTTTCTCCTCAATTACCGGGTCTGTGAAGCCAGGGAGTGGAAGGCGCAGAGCCTGCTGCATTACTAAAGAGACAATCTATTTCCCCTTTGACCAGAGGGAGAGAAATCATTATGGCATGATTAGTAGCTTCGGCAGTGGGCGAGCGTGGAGGTACTACAGGAGAATCGTATTAATTGCCTGAGACCGAGGCGTGAGCAGGATTGTTTTAATGTTGATTTGTGGACCTGTATGACTAGCTGTCAGACATAAAAGCCCATGTCAGGTCTTACTTATACTGGCAGACTTCGGGCACGCAGACAGCGAGGCTTGATGTCAAAATGAGCTTCAGTAGCTGCCCCTGGAAGTCTTCCTCTATATGCTTGTCGATGTCTTCCTCTTTGTCTTTCTTCACACTTCATAGTTTTCCTCTACGCCTCCCACTATCCAGCCCCCCACCCTCCACCACCACCACCACCACCACCTTCCCTCAGATGGACTACACCCCACCCCTTCCCATACTCCCTTTCTCTCTCTCTCTCCTCCAACTGATAGCTGCCTTGGCCGATTATTTCATCCAGTGCGGTCCACTGAGAGCCTCCTCTCCCGGCTTTGGAAGAGCTTTAATTAGCCATGTTAATATCCCCTTCATTGGCCTTAATATCACTCAACACCTTCCTCCATCTCAGCGGCCACCAGGGTCCCCCTGTCCTGTCAGAACAGCTGATTATTGAGAAGGATAGCTTTAATCAAACCTAATTGCAGTTCATTCTTTCTCTCTATCCCCCTTTGCCCTCCATTGCCAACATCTAATGGCAGCGACGACTTGATATCCCATTAAAAAACAATTAAACAACCTCCTTTTGTCTCTGTGCGTGCCAAAACACCAGCACAAACTTCTGTAGATATTTAAGAAGTAAAAGAGAGAGAGAGGAGCCCCGTCTTAATTGCTCTCCTTTTCACCGAGGACCAATTTGCACTGTGCTCATGTAGAATCTTAACCAACTCAAATGTAATGGATGCTATGGACTGCCACGGCTGTGGACTATGAAAATTAAGCTTATCTTTTCAGCTGAGAAATTGTGCTTAATTGCCTTCATAACAGTAAACATAAAGGAGCTGCTTTATGATGGTGTGGGCACTCGTTTTCTTGAGCGTATTGTTTCTTTACTTTTAGTTTCGCTGGCGTAGGAACAGTATGCAAAGGCATTAAAGTGTCCAAGAGAGGCGCTGAGGTCTGAAAGTAGTGTGTTTCTTTTATGAAGTCGATGCATTGCTCGGCAAATGTATTCTCTCTCTTGCTCTGACATAAATTGTCTGCATGTACACACACACACACACACACACAGAGGTACATGCACACACGCACACACACTCTCACTCACACACTGGGCATGCCCGATCTGTATGAGAGGCGACAGACAAATAAAAGTCGTATTTCAGGTCTGCTTTCCACAGATGTCTGCTGCTCTACATTATGACTCTTTGGGGAAATAAAAACAGGGTCAGGGAATTAGAGTACATAATGGTCATTTTGATGATCAGCCAACAGATGCAACCCGAAAACACAGCAAACACAATCAAGTGAAATGCACTAATGACAAGTCAGCTTTTTTATGGCCTTGCCACACACCGACAGGCAATCAGCATTCTGGCATGGGTTAAAACGTCTTTTATTGATGTCCGAGCCAAACCTCCTTGGATGTGGAGTGAAAATATTTTCTCACCTCTCCTCTCCCTCCTGGGCCCTCGGTGAAGCACACGGTATAGGAGTCTATCGAAGAGCGCTTCTAAATGACCAGTGCATGTGTTAATGTGGCCAGGGTTAGAAGGGTCATTCTAGACTCTGATTTATGGCCTGGCCACGATCCCACTGGGTGAGTGAGAAGTCTTTAGCGTTGTGAAAGCGTCCTCACAGGCCACACGAGCCACTGTATTTAGCTGAATGAAATGGCCGTGCAAACTATGGTGCAATCTATGGTAATCCGATGAGCCGCTGTTCTTCTGCGAGCCAAGTTAGCGTTACAATAGAAACCCCAGTATTGCATATGGTGATGCCAGTGCAGTGTGATGAAAAATAAATGTCACAGCAGGGTTTTCATAATGAATCACAGAAAGCAAAGGCCCAATCAGTCGTGATGCTGTGTGGTGAATTTGCAGAAAAACAAGTCATCTTTTTTGTTTGTTTGTTCCGAGTAGCTGCGGTTTGCGCAATAGGCCACGTCTGAGGTCATTTTTCTTACCGCCATTGTTGTCGCTCATCCCCCCTTTAACTGTTTCATAACTATTTTCCCATCTGAAACGCAACTCTCAATACGAGGCCCTGTCAAGAGATTCTGCAAGGCCCGTGAGAAAGTGGTTGGAAGGCAGTTTACAAAGTAAGCAGGCCCAGATCTCACTCAGACGTGACATTTGTTCAGAGACGATTAGCCAGGTTGTAATTTGTGGCATAATTGCCTCACCCACCCACAAGTACATGGGTGTGTGTATGCGCTATGCGTGCGTCTGTGTGTGGCATACGGTGGTCCCAGGAGTGTCCGCCTAATTGCCTGACAGGACTATAAGTTTTGTGGCGCGCTCTCACCTTGTTAGGTCCTTTATCCCTGATGCTCTTCAAACAAGACCTGGTCACAGGTGGGCCTCATTTGCTTCCCTATTGAACAGGAGAACTTTAATTGCACAGGGGGTGTCCTGGGATTAAAGAGGTGGGTGGAATATCAAGTGACTTCCTGTATGTTAGTGGCAGATGGGTGTTGGGAAAGACCCAAGCGCTCAGGTGAGGCGATGAGATGACAAAGAGACTGATGGTCTTGATTTTGAGGGAATAATAATTTGAGCGGCTGCTTGAATGAATGAGATGTGTTTGAGAGTTAATACTGAAATATTCTATGACTTTGAAGTTTAACATTTGAAATAAAATGTTCTTTTTTGTGTGTGTGCTCTCTTGTAGATTCTTCCTAAAGTTCTTTCTCAAGTGCAATCAGAACTGTCTGAAGAATGCAGGCAACCCACGAGACATGCGCAGATTCCAGGTGACTGAAATCCACTTCGCACATATGTTCTGTTTCTTCACAC
>CAAKHB010002533.1:28237-45670 GCA_901007665.1 Aeoliscus strigatus
GGGGGGGGGGGGGGGGGGGGAAAGGGGGAAGGGGGGGGGGGGGGGGGGGGGGGGGGCTTCCCATCTTCAAATAGATGGACAAGCTGATCAATAATTCGGAGCTTTGGATATGATGACAGTTGGCAGAGCTGGTAAATGGAAAGGTATTTTTGTCAATTAGCTGCACACAAATGCGAGACAGTAAAACGCAAAAAGAAAATGTCTGGGAAGCACGGTAACTGTAACTTGATCTGTCCAAAGAACAGCCTCTGGAAACGGTTGGAAGGTTGTAATCAATAACACACAGTACCTGGACACAGCTGAAATGTATTTTCTTTACTGCAGAACATGATGTTGTAAATCTGTTTTATTTCCACCCAACACAATGCCAAATTACAAGTTTTCCCGCTCTTTCCTCCCGCAGGTTGTCGTATCGACGACCGTCAATGTGGACGGCCATGTCTTGGCCGTCTCTGACAACATGTTCGTACACAACAATTCCAAACATGGGCGAAGGGCTCGCAGACTCGACCCTTCAGAAGGTACGCCTCCTTATCTGGAGAATGGTAGGCACATTTTTACATCTTTTGATTTGCTCCGCTCCTTTTTTCCTCTTAGTTTCTTCCAAACATCCTTCCATACTACAAGTCACACACCTAGTTGCTTCTAGTTCCTTTGAATTTTTTGTTTATCCATCACTTTCGTTTTTACTTTTGGGTTGCTTTTTGCCTCTCTCATACCTATTGTCGTGTTCTGGCTGGTATAATAATAATAGTATGAGGTATATTTATTAGTTCACTAATGATGGCTATAATAATTCCAGACATCATTTGAAAAAAAAAAAAAAAAAAAAGAAAAAAAAACCGAAAAAAAAACATATTACTTCCAGTCTCCTAGTGCACCTACATTTGTCCTAAAAAGCCTTGAAACATGATCAAATTGCTTAAGAATTTGGCTGTGAGGTCAATTTCCTGTCATTGGGTTCTGCAGATTTAGCTGTGAGAGAGCTGAAACAGGGAGAGGAAGGAGAGAAAGAGAAAGAGGGAAGGGTGGGTGGGTGACTGGTGTGTGTGTGTGTGTGTGTGTGTTGGGGGCGGTCTATGAGAAAAACAGAACTTACTGTTTTTCTTCCAACTGATTCCATATGATAGACTGATTGCCTGCTCAGCCAAAAGAGAGAGAAGAGGGACCACCAAACCATGGGAAATCCAAAAAGTAAAATGCACTAAACATAACCTTCTGACCCTTTTGGTCTCCAATGCCAGATGGGAGCGCACACTTACTGAAAGATTGTAAGAAAAAGCGGAGCGCACAGACTTGGGCCAATTGTGTAAATTGCTTATCATCAGATTTCAAGAGCCAATTACGTCTGGGCAAACAGTTTATATACACCACTGGCTGAAACAAGCTTCTCTACACATTAATGGGCATTAATGGTTCTATCACCAAAAGCAAATGTAATGTTTAATACAACAACGACTAATAAAAAAAAAAAAAAGACCAGACAATTAATATATCTCTGCACACTCCAGTCCTGGTGGGGGAAAAAAGCTAATCTATTTGTTTTTGTCTTTATTAATGACTCCTCTACTGGAGAACAAAATCAAATAATTAAAGTCCTGCCCGGAGCACCAAAGTCATTATGTTCGCTGACGTCCTGTTTGTGTGTTTCACGTTTATGACACGATAGGTGTGGATCGCCTAGCAACCAGTTTCTTAATGAGGAGAGCAATTAAAGAGGTTGAGCCCTCGCCTCCATGTTCCCCCGCTCCCACGGGACCCCCTGTGTTGTGTTGTGTGTGTGCGTCAATGTATGTGTGTGTGCGCTTGTGTTCTTTACAGGTTGCCTCAACCCATCTTTTATTCCTCTCTTCACCACACTCTTCAAAGCAGCAGAGTGACACCCTGTGAAGCAAGAAAAAAAACGGCTATTGTCAACCGCACAGTTGAACATGTCGTCGTCTAATAACTTTAATACACCTTCCCTCTGCTTAGCCATGTGTGCGCTCACCAGTCGAGATCTATTTTTTTCCACCTCTCAGGCTGCAGCTCTACAACAAACTAATTTAACATGCATCAACAATGATCACTCGCTTTGTTTGGCTCTTCTTTGACTGTGATGTGACACATGAGAGAAGCAAAGCAGGTCATAAAAAGTAATTCCAGCCATGTCCTCCATCGTGATTTGACAACTAGCAGGCAGACAGGCAGTGTGCTTTAAATTAGCAACACATTCTTCCTCCGGAGTTCACTGGGCGAGAAGCCTCAGATATGCGTCTGGGCCAGAGAAGCATCCTTCCTCTCAGCTCTCACTGCACTTGCATCATCTGCCTTGCATTGATCAAGAAGTGCTGCCCCCTATTGGCGCAGAGAGGGGATTAGCCAGTGGATGACAGACTGCATCTCACCGTGTGACATTTTTTTGTTCACTTGTGTGCACTGTCACATAACAAGCACATTATGCATTGAGACACAAATGTGCTTTGTGGCTGCCTGTCACTCAAGCATGTATAGATTCAGGCCTAAAGGTGCATAAACATGCTCACAAATAGTCTTTCACACACATCAACACCCACACCACTGACACACACAGACTATCTCTCATACGCGCACGCACACACTCACACCCCAGCACACATACACACACTCACACGTTCCTCAGCTCAGTTCCACTGTTATAGAGCCCCAGACAATATAGGAGACTCAGCATAGAGCCTGCAGCGCCTGCCTCATTTGCATGCCAAGTGGCTGTAATGCTGTTAGGGTTTATGCAATAAAGACAAGTGAATCCAGACTGCTGGGCCTAAGAGGAAGAATGAGAGAGGGAGAAAAGATGGGAGGAAAGGAGAAAGAGTGGGAGAGAGGTTGACAGAGAGAGAGAGAGAGAGTCAAAGGGAACAGATGGCCCAGGGAGAGGTAAAAGGTATAATCCCATCAGCTGCACTATCAACCGACCATCTGGACATCCCACAGCACAATTACAACACATTTCAGCAGGCAGAACAAAGGACGACTTCGCAGGGCCACATTAGACCTGTTTGAGTGTCCCAGTAGTAGAGCCTCGATGTCCTCAACTCAGATCTAGGATCAGTTTTAACGTCCTCCTACAGCCAGCCACAGAGTGGAAGATTACGTCCAGATTAAGATCTTGTAATAAATTCATGTGCACAAACAAAACAGCGCAATTCAAGGCAATAGGACAAAATGAAAAACGGAAACCAAACAAACCAAAAAAACATGAATTCAGATAGAGTCATTTTCCTCTACTTTTGCAACAAAGTTTGTAAAGTCTTCGTGATGCAACACCCAGATCAGCAGCCTGGCTCTTTGCATCTTCATCCGGCCACTCCTCATGATGCCTATCATCTGCTGAGGGGGCATTGTGCGTGTCTGTCATCAGATCGCCTGCGCTGACTGTGTAATCCACTTTACCACGGTCCCCATTCAGCACATGCTCCCCTCTCTCTCTGTGCATTGAGACATATGCAAATTTTTAGGCAGAAGGGTGGACGGCTTAGGGCCTCAGTCACTGTCTCTCCTTGGGTCCTTCTGTTTGTGAGTGTGTGTGTGTGTGTGTGTGTGTGTGTGTGTGTGGTGGTGGTGGTGGTGGGGAGGGGGCAGTGGGATTCAGAGGTCTGTGTTTGTGTGTACATGTGTGTGTGATTGTGTATGCCTGTCGTAGGTTCCAGGCTGCAGCTGCCCCCGAACAGCCACAGTCACCATCAGGCCCACACTTTGCTTCCTCCTCCTCCTCCTCCCTCCAACCCCCCACCTCTCCCCCATCCCCAAAGTCAATTTGTTTACAGTAATTTTGAAGGGTGAATTATTTGCTGTAATCGTCCGCACTGATGAAGGTCAGGCCCTTAGAGGGGGCCCAGCATGCCCATAGAGGGTTGGTCCTCTTTCAGACGCTCCGCTTCGCAATTAAGGAAAGCAAATGTCACTCCTCCAGGCCTCACAAATGAAAATCTGTACGAGGTGATTAGCATGAAGTCAACAGCGCCTGTTAAAGTCAGATTCCCTGTAGTACCAATGTGTGTGCATGCACTTTATGGGCAGGGAGAGAGAGCAAACATGACCTGAACAGGCCCAACAGCAAGGCAAACAAAGGGAGATGTCTTGTCTGAGGTGATCCATACAACAAGGGCCGGCTGTGATTTACTTACTGGATGGAAAGGATAATAGAGGTTTTCAACAGAGCCTGGAAAGAAAAAGGAATGTGCAGAAATAGCCACTCACATTTGGAGCAGCAGGGAGAAAAAACAAAACAACAACAAAAAAACATGCACAATTCATAGTGTATTAAAAGATATTGATGGAAATAGATTAAATTTGATGTTGCTATTTTATGGATAGTTGTTGTGCTATTTCTGTTGTAAACACGGTGTTGTTCCAAACGCCATATTAAGGTAATGCATCAAATGACAGTGAACGTGAGGCACCAGATCACTCAAATTAGATTAGAATAACAACCCAGACTGCTGATGAATGGCAGTGCTGTGTAGCAGAAGTCATGCCAGATGAAAAGCATTGTAATAAACAATATGAAATGGACTGAATCGATCACAAAACAAAGAAAAAAAAAGTTCTTGTGAATAATTCATGAGAGCATTTCGTGTTATGAAACCTGAAACTCCACTGGCTGTGGCTGCACTGTGCTGCATATGCAGAACAAAGGTAATGAAATAAAATGAACCAGCAAAGCTTTAGCTTGTCATTTCCACTTTAACAGTCTGTATTCTTGACTCATTTAAGATGTGTTCAACTTTGAAATTTTACTGTAAACGCTGGCGCATGCTTAATCAATTCTGATAGCTACATTTGGCCTGACACGTAATTTGCTACATCAAATCATTTTCCTGGCGAGCCCAGCGTTTAGCCTTTGTGAAGTGGACCATTTGAAGGGTCTGCTTAACTACACCACTCCGGCGCACTGATAAATGATTTTGATTCCCATGCCTTAAAGGACAAATCCATCATTTTTTTCCCTTTTTTTTTAAGGGGTAATTTCCATGACTTGTCTTTGTGATAGAGACATGGGCCCTGGTGTTGAAGACGAGGTGCTGAATTTGCTCTTCTCTTTGTCTTGGATAAGCAGCCACCCCGTGCATCAAGGCTATCAGCCCCAGCGAGGGATGGACCACTGGAGGAGCCACTGTCATCATCATAGGGGACAACTTCTTCGACGGCCTACAAGTTGTGTTCGGCACGATGCTCGTATGGAGCGAGGTACCAATTCTTTCTCTTGTGTATTTAACTCTCGTTCATAATGTTTGACTCATCTGTGACTCTTCTTTTTTTCCCCTCTGTAAATGCAGCTGATAACTCCTCACGCCATCCGCGTCCAGACTCCACCTCGGCACATCCCCGGCGTTGTGGAAGTCACGCTGTCCTACAAGTCCAAGCAATTCTGCAAAGGTGCCCCTGGGAGATTTGTGTATACTGGTGAGTCAAACCCTTCACTTCTCATGTCCTCCTCTTGTTACAGACTTTCCTTGTTCACCCCCAACCCCCGCTCCTCATCCTCCCCCTGTCTGCATGAAGACCTTAGCCCAGAGTCCAGGCGCTAATAATGACCTAACCCACAGCCCCCAGTGCTCGCTGAATGTAAAATGTGTGAGATCTGCACTGTTAATGAAAAGATGTTCCGTGGAGGCCGTCCTACAAGTGCAACTCGATCCCCCTCTGACCTGCCATCATACAAGGTCGCTGCCAAGCTCTGTTAAACTCAAGCTGTCAACAAGACTCGTTCTGCCAATTCTCTTTATCTATCCTGTTGTGAGGCAGATAAGCTTTCCTCTAGTTTGCTGATTTTGTGAGAAAAATGTTGTTTCTCTTTTTACTATGAATCAGATTAGAAAAGCAATATCTTGGTTAAATGCATACGTGTGTGTGTGCATTCATGTGAGTCCAATCAGACTTTGTTGCAGGGAAGTGTGCAAGAGGTGAGAGGGAGGTGTGCGAAAGGGTGTGTGTGTGTTTGCTTACGTGTGTGTGTGGGGGTCACACTATAAGTAAGGGATCTGATTATCTTGACCAACAGAAGGAAGTGGTGGTCTTATCTGTCATCATCGGTGAGGAGGCAGAGGTTGCGGAGGTCAGAGCCTGTCTGACCTGGAAGCCTCTGTCTGTTCCAACTCGGATGGGCAGACCGAAACGGCTGGTGCGTCAGAGCACTCTCACTTCCCCCCAGCCGGCACCCCCATTCCTCCAACGCAGCCCTGGCCTTGAGCACAGCAGAATTGCAAAGTGGGGGCTGCCCTCTCCACCTCCCCATCCAGATCCCTCCATTCTGGGGCAGCTGTTTCTCATCAAGCCCCCCCCCCCCCACACACACACACCCGCCCCCAACCTCCTCCAACACCACCCCCCAGCCATCCGTCCCCATCTCCTCCAACCGTGAAGTCTGGCCCAGCTCTCCTGCATTTAACCTCCCTAGCAGGAGCAGAGCAGAGGCCAACAAGGCACCGGGATAATGAAACAGGAGTGTAGTGAGCCCGTGAACGTGTGTGTGTTTGTGTGGGAGCGTCCGAGAGCGAGGAAATATGTGTGGCTGTGTGCACATGTGTTACTGCACAGCCTTGAGAAGGTGTATAAGTTAAGACATTAATGGCTTCTATAGCACCCTGGTGAAAGTGCCAGGTCCCTTAAGAACAGACCCCATTAGTCACAGAGGCTAAGCGGATTGGGATGATTACCATCAGGTTTTACCGGGGAAACGTGTCCCCTTCTCTCTATCTTTGTTGTTGATTCCCCCCTCCCACCCCAACCCCCAACCCCTCCACACTTACTCAGTCTTTCCCGAGTTCCTGCTCACTTCGAGTTAGTATAAAGATACAATTACCCCCAGAGGCAACGGTGGTACAATTGATTAGTGTGGTGAATTAAACGAGAAAGTCACCAATAGACAGGTCCAGCTCCTCTGCTGCGCCGCTCCCTGTGTGGCGCACCCTGATTGTACAAGGCTTGCAAGAATGAAACTGTCAGAGGGAGCGGAATGCATAATGCTGGAGATGTTGTGAATTCCTGTACATGAATTGGTAGATGACAGCATGCTAAAGTGCTGTTCTTACAATGTCAGTGTGAACAGATGGATGTGAAATGTCATAATTACAAAAGAAAATTCTACTGGGCTGCCTTTTAGACAGCGAGCATTCTATTGGAGGCGAAGGCGTGCATATCAAAGGTCTAGTTATCAAAGCGCATGGCTTCAAGCGTGACTTGAGAGCTCGGCTTGAGAGGAGCGCCTTTTTAGACTTTTTTTCATGTTGACTCTTCTTGCACCACCACCCTAATTGTGCAGATTTACCTCGCTCAATTTAAGAAATTATCACAAATTACCAAGAGTCAACATAGAGGAGACTGCAGTCAATTCGAATAGCGGAGAGCGAGACACGTCCTCACTCGGGTTAGTACCCTGGAATGCCTCCAAAACTCACAATCCATTCTCAGAGAGAGAGAGCACCCTGTAGTGTATGTCAAATAATCCTGTTGGCATTGACCGCTGAATGTTTAAAACACTAATGAGACAAAGAGTCATACTATATAAAACTTGTAAACGCTGGAAGTTTACCGACTGCTTCCAGGAGCTTATATCTGTGCTTTAATTGGAACATATTTTAAAGGAATGACATGCTGGCTGTTTTACAGTTTCACCTCATAACAAGTGTTGTGCTTTAGAGCTTGTGTTCTTGTCCTCTGTCTAATCCATGTATTGGTTATCCATTGGTCAGGACAGGACCGCTGGAACCAACTGTCAGCAAGGTTGTAGAAAATCAAAAGGAGAAAGTCCCGGCTGTAGCTCAGTCGATACTGTATTCTACTTTTATGGAACGCACTGCTGTGACCAGATATGTTCAAAAAGTCCCCATTTTCAGCCTAATTTGCAGCATCGTAACCTTTTTACCGTGTGGTTACAGCACTGCATCGAGGAGTAAATCATAAATAAAAACATGTCCGTACAATTTATCCAATTTAAGCTCCTAATTGCATCAGAGCTTTTGGTTTTCTATCTTGGCCAGGTTTCCACGAGAGCTCCCCTCCAGGGGCAGCGATGCAGACCCTTGGTAATATGGTTCTGCAAGCAGTCCTAACACACTCAGCCTCTATTTATCCTAATCAGTGACATCCACATAACCAGGATTGCTTAAAATGAACCCCTTCCGCGCCCCAGAAAAGGCACATTTACCGGGACCCCATTTGTCATGGGTAAATTGAGGGTCAGTAAACTTCGCCTGTATCCTCCAGTGGGGATCCGGGACATGCATCATAACGTTAGGAGAGAATGATTGGCGAAGGCGAGCTGTCACACATTTGTCAGGGGGAAGGGAACATTATTTGCTAATTTCCCAAGCTGGGCACTGACAGGGTGCTTCGTCTTCAGACCTTTGGTGACCAGCATGGCTTCTCAGCTATTAGTACAAGTCAAGTGGGTTTTTTTTCCGTTCTTTTTTATTCCCCTCCCCTCACTGTAAAGCGGCGTCAATAAGAGCCATCCCTTCGACCTCACATGATCGCAACACACTGGGTGAAGGATTTTGGACAGAGTGGATGCCCCATACGGTGAGCTGCTCTTGCCAGGCCTTAGTTGAAGCCAGACAGCCTTGAGGGCTGATGGATCGCAAACTTTCCTCGTCAAGGTGACGCTATCGACTCCACTGCACCAAAATCTGACAAAATGGGTATGAGACAGTCATTCATCAACATAAGGACAAAGGGGTCATGTGTGCTTCACTCAATAGTGGTGGAGATCACGAAATGTCAGCATTGCGTTAGAGATGGAAGAGGAAGAGGGTGTTAGGGCAGAAACACTAACGGTACATTTTCTCACTTTTACTGATGAAAAAAAAGGACACACTTTTTTTTTCGGCCAGAAAGGATAAATATAGAGACATACTCTTCTCAATCCCCAAATTTAAACACACTTCCTGTTCCTCTCTAAAGTAAGAGGGGAGAAAATGAGGTGTTGGACCCTCCTTAAAAAAAAAGTAAACAAGTGGACGTCTTTATCGGAGCACATCAGATAGAGGTCTGTGCTGCTCAGCCTACCCTTACGTCTCTTCTCCACCCTGCCGTCACTTTGAAGTCCCCGACTCAGAAGCTGATCAGATGGAGAGCTTCCACTTCATTTCCTGTCCTGAAGGGTTGGGCTTGGTGGGTCATCGGATGCTGGTCAATGCTGGGGTGTGGCCTCCAGCTAAGATACGCTGTAATCAAAAGGAAGCATGTAAACAGATCCCGCTTTGGAGGACGACTCCAAACCTTGTGTGCGATTTCTTACACTGCTGCCAAAGGAAATAGGCTCTTATAAATGTCACTGCCACAGTCAAGCAGGTTATAACCAGTTGACACAACAGCCCCAGCAGGTGTCAAACCGTGTTATCCATTCGCCGTATCCCCGAACCTGCCTGTCTCATTACAACGCTGGTATTTAGCACTAGCTCCACAGGAACCGAGCACACACTCGTTGCCAAGTTAGACGGGATTCGTTTGAAGGCATTGTGAGCTTGTGTGGAGCGCGACAAGGTTCCACAGAGGAAGGTCCTTGTGTCCAATTAGAGGGCTGACGTGACACGTGCTCACACTCCCTCACTGTCAGACAGCTTGTCAGGTAGGCTTTGAGAAGCACAGTGGCATTATTCCACAGCGTGTTATCAGCAAGTGACCTGTGAAATCCAGCTACAGGAAATTGATTCAAATAAGTACTTGGAGTTGAGCACGTATCCCACCCTAATACGTTTTTCTGTGAAATGTAATGCGGTTATATATCAAGAGAAAAATGAAAGTATGGCTGTGTGTTTTCTCCCATAGTAAGGACGGTATTCATTGATCTAAATTTAATTGGACCGACTTTTTGTCCCCCGGTGTCGTTGGAGGTCTGTTTTGTAATGGCTCCTGGAATGGATTGTCCTCACTAAGTCACAGCATCAGTCCTCTGCCACAGGACAGATAGACAGCGGAGGCAGGGAGGGGTGCTCTTGATAGACGAGAATCTCTCCCCTCCTTCTCCTCCTCATCCTCCCTCTACCTCCTCCTCGTGCCCCATTTTCAGAATGATCCACACCCGACGGGCTTGAAAAGAGCTCCACCTCTCATTCCCCCCTCCTCTATCCCTCCGCCATTGCCGCATTTTGATTGAAATTCATCGGCAAGTTTATTGAGAAATGAATGAGGGAGGCAGCGTGGTATTGACTTTGGGAGGAAAACACAACTCATCTTGAATGAGGGGGAAAACGCGGTCGTAATTTAGCCGTCATCGATCTGTGCCCCCTCCATGTATTGATCTTCATTTTACAATATTAATTTGCGCTTGCAATCAGCTGTGAAGGGAACCCATTTGATTTCTGTTGGCTGGTAATGTGTGAAAGTCCGCCGCCGTCCTTAGAGAAGTGGCGCACATGCTTAGATGTCATTTAAGAGGATCGAACAGGTGTCTCTGGCCCTTTCTAATAATCCAGCCGATATGAAGGGGGCCTGGAATTATGGATGTGCAATCTGTAACATTGCTCCCTTTTAACCGTGTTAATTACATTTTATCTGTTGCAGGAGCAATATCTGCTGGAGACTGTAACTGTCGAGGTATTTTCATCTGTATTGGCTCAAAGTTCATGAAATTTCAATGAACATTGATCTGTCTCCATTGATTTATCTTAACTGCAGATCTTTGAAATTTTAATTTCCTGTTCATCTTGAGACAGCTGGAGATGGAATCACTCAGTGATAACTGGCTGCAGTGGATGGAGATGATATGGTCAGTGTAAAAACAGATGAGGTTTGCTATGCGTGGGCTTGCTGTGAAAATGACAACCTGGTTTGGTTTGTGTTTTATTCTAAAGACCATCTTCACATCTGCATGCGTGTTTTCTATCTTTTCAACGCTGACATATACCGCGTATTTAGAGTGGCAACAACACGGATATCTTGTATGGACAATATTGAATTTCTCCATGTCACAGTAACAGTCAGGTATTATTCATGCTGTGTCTCCAATAAACAGCGGCAGCTGGATTCTGTTCCGAGCTGCGTCCATCTAACAGACTGCAGGTGCCCAGAAGGCTTCAGCCGTAGCGTTTGACAAGTCACAAATGCAATAACACTTGAATGAACTTCTGCCTGTGCTGTTTATCTGTCTCCCCTTTTCCAACTCCCACTCCACCTCTAATTTGTGTTAAGGGGAAAGAAAAAAATAGCTGCTCAATGGTGTAGGAGGAGTGGAGATAAGCTCGAAGCAGTTAAGTATAATTAGCGAAAGTAATAGCTGGCAAATGGCAACAAGGCTAGGTTTTTATCTCCTGGAAAGATAGAGTTATCGTAATAAGCTGTAATGGCTGGCAGGAATGCTAGTATTCGGTGCAAGCTTCCATTCAGGCTCACAGACTTAACAAGGAACAATTTCCCTTAAATTTACTGCTTTGCTCAAACATTTCCCTGTGTTTCTACCCTGATACTGTAAGTCAATACATGTGTTCAGTCCACTTCCATATGGACCGAGGGCACACAGTGGCGTCTCGTGATGTAAGCGCTTCTGCTTGCCAATGTCGGCCATGTTACCCTGCTCCTGTAGAGCTGCTACTCATGTCCTATTTCGAGAGAACATGGAGACGGCGCATCAGTCTGCGTTCAGATGCCATGTACACTCCATCCACTCCACATTTTCAGTAAAGTGGTTAGACCGAGGCGGCTAAAGAAGCTCTCAGAGAAAATGTGCTGGTGCGATGAAAGGGACAAGCAGATTAAAGATCAAAATAAGATTGGGAAGTGCACATTCCACTCAGAGGAATTCCACTGAAGCCAGGCCACCAGTGCTTGTACGCATGCGTGATATGCAAAATTGGAATTGATATGGTCACAGCTGCGCACCGAGTCATGCATTCCTTTTCTTCATATTCTGAAACATGATCATTCACTCTCTAGAGTGAGAAAAATACTGAAATATTCATTAAACTTTTCTTTCGGAAGTAGTATCACCCTTCAGAGACTGGCTTTTTCTTAGTAAAAAAAAACAGCATTATTAGTTTTAGGATTTGTTCCATTGAAAATACATTACTTGTGTCAAATTCTAATAATCTCTGGAATCAAACCATGGAAACAATCTGTGAACAATTAAATCTCCTCATGTGCTGCGTAAGCAGGGAGAAAGACACAAACAATGCAGTTGGACCAAACACTTCCAAATTTGACCAGAAGATGAGAACGATGAAAATTCTATTAGTCTATAGTGTTCTCTCCACACCCTGTACCCTCCCCTGTGCTCTTCATCTGTGCTGCAAAGTATTCAAATGCAAGTCCTGCCTTACCTCCCCGTGTCTCTTTTTCTCTAATTATCCATGAGGTCAGTAAGCAAAATGGGGAAGAAGCCAGGAGATCAATACAAATTATCCCTGAGCAAACCAGTGCTGACAGTTTGAATTGCAGCATATGTTTACCCAAAATCAGGCAATTTATCTTAATATCAGCCGAGTAATGCAGCAGGGGTGAGAGGTCACACAATCTCTCCACCTCATAATTACCCGCCTCTAAAACAGGAAAGTGGTATTGATTGGCCGCGGGCCGGGAAGCGGGTGTGACTGGAACGTGCCACCCCCCCACCACCACCACCACCACCAAGCCCAACCGCACCCCTATCATACCTCCCCCCTTTCCCCCTCCTTCTTCTGTCCCTCCTCCCCTTGGCTAGACTCCCCACCCTGGGCAGGATTTATGGGATGTGTGTAGAGGGTTTCATGTTTCTTTGCAGCAACTGAGAACCCTTACAGAAGGGGGGTGGCAAGGTCGGGGTGGGGTGTGCTTCTTCCACACCCTCGCCCTCCCCTTTCACCGTATTGCAATGGTGGGCCGGACAAATGTCGGCGTGATGTGTGGAGTCATATGTGGGCATCAGGATTTGCCATTATATCTTCAGTCAGACAGTAAAGTTTACGGCAGAATTTAGGAGGTAATGACACGAGGATAAAAAGACACGGGGTGAAGAGATGGGGCGTAAAAGAGGGGAGAGGCTGCTGTCGCTGTGTGGGGTGTAAGAGACAGTGAGAGGAGCCGTCCCAATGATTCTTGTAAAAGCTCAGCAGATGAAAGGAAATCTTTGCACGGAAGAAAAAACACGTGGAGCAGCGCTGTGAATACACACGGCACACATTTATTTCCCAGATTGAATATAAGTGCTCAGTATATATCATCAGCAGCTCTTACAAGATTATTGACATTGTCTGTGTCTGTCTCCACCGGTGTACATGCTATGACTACAAAACTGTCAACTCATCAACTGACAGCACCGTTTAGCGCTAATGCAAGTCTCCATCAGCTGTCAAAAGCATTTGCATGAAATCAATAGCAGATGGCGGTCTGTGTCACCAATTTCATTACGCCGGGGTTGTTACAAAGATCATCTCCATGATAGATGAGATGGCGACATGTCGACATGTGGAGATCATGCTGGAAGCTCGAGCCGCAGAACACTGAGCCATGTTTAAACTGAAACTCTGACAAGTCTGCATGAGGGTTGTTAAATCTGACATATATATATGAATCCACACATGTGAGTGTTTAAAAGCTTTTAAAACGTCTGTTTAAACATTGTTTTTTGTTTTCGGGCTACAGGATACACTCACCTCCAAATCACATTGATCATTACTCTTATGTCCGTTAAAGCAGAGCATCATTATCATTGAAAAGACACATCAAACAGAAACCCCTCTCCAGACCTAGGTCTCGTCCTGTACTGTATGTCTCTCCGGCTGTGTTCCCAGCATGCCTGGCGGGTTGTGTAGGCCCCAGCTGAGGCAGAGGACAGGAGAGCGTGATGTATCACCCTGAGAGAGCCCACTGACAGCCTCTGATGATGGATGGCCTGATTATGGAGTGCTTTTTACACATACACAATTTACATCACACTGAGCAGTGGGGTCTGGCAGGGCTGCTGTGTGCGTTCGCTCCCTCAGCTGGCCACTCACGCAGGCACACACACACATATGCACGTGCGTGTGTATACATGTATGGGATCGCCAGGGTGCGCAGATAAGGAAGGGTTTGGAAATAACAAAAGAAAAGGGGCAAATTCCTCGCTACAACCCTGTCATGTACGATCAATACGGCAAATCAATCCTTTATTAAGGAAACGATGGCGTTCCCTGACATTGCGAGGCGGACCTTTGTCGTTTTGAGGAGCATGATGACATGTCAAATCAGATTTCCAGCAGTGTATGTTGTCGGTGTACTCAGGTGTGCGTAGCCAATAGGGCTGAATTCTACTGTATTCGCAAGCTAGATCCTTGCTATCGATTAGCACCCTGCATTGTCCATGCTTGAACACGTAATTGCTCCATTTGATCACGGTCGACCTGGCAATTACTGTATTTTTTTTTTTTTTTTGTAGTGCATGTGTCTGAATGTGTATATGCAGGTACCCAAGCACTGTGTGTGTGCGTGTGCAGTGGGTGTCTCCACAGGATTTGTGGTTGCATGTGTATTTAGATGCGGGCGGCACAAGAACGAGTGAGGGACCTATACGTTCCATTTCCTGCCCTTACTCCTCTGGCTTGCGCCTCAGCAGCCCTGTTTGGCGGCTTGTGCTTGTGCGTGTGCGCGCGTGTCTGTGTGAGATTGGCATTTACGTGCTTTCACTTTCTCTGGTGTTCAGCAGGTTCAGCGAGCTGTGCGGTGTTAATGCTGAAATTACATGCTGAGTAATGAGTGATGGGCCAAATTACAGGCTGAACAATGAATAGAGGCAGGCAGTTCTTATTAGTCTCCATAGAAAGCCATTGATTTATGAAGCGCCTTGCTCGGTGGAGTTACTCTCCTGAAAATGATATCTACATTGAGAAGTGATGTTCTCTATTAAGTCATTCCTTCCCCCTTTACACCGCTCTCCTCCCTCCCTCCCTCCCTCGCCTTGTCCTGCCTATGAGTGTACACATGATTGTTTAGAATCAGGCGGAGCTGTAAGGAAGCCTTCAATTACCCATTAGGACTGTCAGACATAAAATGCCCTGCTCTCACCAAAGTCTAGGTTATGATTCATTTACTTTGTGCCTCTGATTCATCGCCCAATATGCCTCATGCCCCAGATTACTATTTGAGGGGTGGGAAAGATTAATGGCTCCATGGGATCTGCTGCCGTATTTCACGGGCGCTCTGTTGCAGTACAGTTGGTGCAGAAGGGGGAAATGACAGCAGCTTACACTAGATCAATGTGTGGACAGCCTTTCACAGATTATTAAAGCTCTGTTAGATTAAAAGACCCCTGCTATGTAGTTTGCTGTAGTCAATATTCTCAAGCAGATAAAAAGGGGGAGGGTCCCTCTGAAGGATTCTCAGACTGATGTAGGTCATCATGGCTGTTAATGGAATAACACACGGTGACACAAGTGTCAGAAGAACTTGTGTCATTTTCCGTTGCCCCCCCCCACCCCCCCGGAGCTGCCGATGTTTCATAAAATATTGTTTCACCCCTGAGAATTCTGTGAAATTAGGCATTCTGAAATGACTTTTATACTGTAAACTCGAACAGATTTCTCAATTAGTTTCTTCCTGTCTCTGGGAAAAATTAGCCCTGGAATGGTTCTCATTTTCCATCTCCATCTCTCTCTTAGCCCTGAATGAGCCGACCATCGACTATGGTTTCCAGAGGCTGCAGAAAGTCATCCCCAGACACCCTGGCGACCCTGAGAGGCTACCAAAGGTCAGTACAGTTTGCCTCATAGAAAAACACAGACGGAGCTCTACCGACTTCATACTCTGAATGTGACAATAAACACAAAAACATTACAACCAAGGCAGAGCCCCTGTAAACTGTAACAGCTTTGCCTCACATATGTGGCTTACCCACTAACCAGCATGGTAATTGTATTGGTTTTGTGCGAGGGGAGAGGCGTAAACTCTCTGTGTGGTAAAATAGCTCAATCAGGCGTTTTCCTCTCCAGTAGTCTGTGGAGATGGTAATCTGGTCAGAAACGACGTCTGCGCCCTCATTACCCCACTCATGTTTTCCTTTCATTTTCTGCAGCTCGATTTGGTTTAATCTTTTGTTTACAGAACCCTGTGCCGTAAACCCCCTAGTCTTACTGCAGCTAATAGACAAAGACGGCACGTTATTATGCCTTGGCTTTCTTATTGTTTTCTTTTGAACCTGGGTGAGAGAGTTGAAAGGCACATCAGTTTGTGACACACATAACTGGGCTGCTGCACTGATAGAACTGAGCATGAATCGTAATCCTTTTTTTTTTTTTTTTTAAATTTTACCCACATCCAGAAAGTCTTTTCTTTGATTCTTTTACTCTTTTCATTTGCTTTGATTCTCTCACTCCTTCCATTTGCTATTGATAAAATCTATCTCTGTGTTTTCACTAATTGCTGCCCTGCCAGTAACCATTTCGCTGACTGACGTTCCAGATGTGTCAAGTAGTAATAATATGACTGATTAGTACATTGAAACCCCCTCGGCATGCAGTTAAGTGGTGACCACCTCAGAGTTTTAATAATACTGTAAAACCTTTAAAGACCTTATCTATTAAATCCCAGCATGCAACACAGCAATATCATTAACGTCCAACGGACAATTTAATAAAGAACAGACTGTGTGGTAGCTGTAGATGTTTGACCATAGCCGATGTGGTAAAGGAGCACATCACAGCTAGTCCCTGGTTCACTATATGAAGTGTTTCAATTAGACTCCGTCCCTGTGGGGGCAGGAAAAAACACCTGGACATGAAATGTTACTGTAATTTCAGCTGTAAACTTTAGGTGAAGCTCACTTTGCTTCAATATCCACGTGAATTTCTTTATCTCCAAAGGCGTCATTGGTCAAGCCAGCTGCACCATTTCCATCTCACAAAGTCACCGTGTCTTTGCAAAAAAAAAAAACACATTTTCTTCTCCGTGGCAAAGAAAGCTACATTGCTAAGCAAGGCTTCATTACAGAGAATCCATTTTTCCTTGAATACAAAGTGTTGTTGGCGGCAAGACAGATTTTGACACTGAACCTGAGATTAGTTTCCCGGGCGTGCGTATACTTAATATAGTGCGGTCTCCCAACCTTTGCATGAAACAATCACAGAGTGAGATGAAACCCTGCACTTCCAATAAACAACATAAATATTTGATTTGCTCTCTAATGGACCCAAATATGGGGTTCAGGGGGCATGTAAATGATCCCACCGAGTGATTCGTCATTGTTAAGCTTGCCATCTGAGGGTCAGCTCTCGGGGTCAAAAGCACATTCCCAATAAAAGAGCCGGCGGCAGGCTGCGGCATGTATGTACATTTGGAATGAGAACAGAAGCAGCATATAGAGAACAGCCATTACAGGGTGCAGGTGAGGTGGGGAAACTCTATAAAAAGAAGATAAGGCTGGAGGACGCGCCATGTGCATTAGCAGAAAGGCAAATCGACACCAAGCCCACTCACCGCCTCTACCCCCCCCCCCCCCCCCCCCCCCCCCCCCCCCCCCCATTATTA
>CAAKHB010002533.1:45690-66494 GCA_901007665.1 Aeoliscus strigatus
CCCCCCCCCCCCCCCCCCCACCCATGACTTCACCCTCCAGTTGATAATATTACTGCACTATTGATTTCCACCAGCCTTCTCCCTGGGACCAGTAAGACACGTGGTAATTGTAAGGAGACAGAAAGCCAATATGGGAGTGCTCATGGATAGCAAAGGATGCACACTAATATTGTTGCTACACTGAGAAAAAAGGGGGGAAGCTGCCTCTGATTGAAGTTTACCTCGTAATTCTAAGACAACATCGTAGATGACAGTCTGACCCTGTGGGAGGAGTGGAGATATAAAAATTCAATGCAAAGTCCAGGGTGAATATGAAAGTAATAAGTGTGAGCAGTCAAGTGATGAGAAAGGAGATTGGTTTGCGGGCATTGCGTTAAGTGAAGAGAGACTTTGGAATTCACCCCCCTTTTTAAGATCTTGTTATAAAACAATTTTCTATTCATAATATAAAAAAAGACAATTTATAATACCATTTTGTGCCCTCTGGCAGTAATGGACAAATAGACGGGATATCACATTATATCACACTCAATTTCTCTCTTCTGTAACAAATTAGATTCATTATGAAATTAAAAGTGGAAACTCAATATTGTTTTATTATTAAGCTGATTGCTTTGGATTCTTTTCTTTCCCCCCAAAACGAGCATAAGCCCATTCTTTTCCAATTCTTTGTGTAATCCACAAGGAGAAAATATTACAAATGTGTTCATGTCAAGCAATTACCCATGTATTTAAATGAATCTCTCTTCCTGTGCTCTTTGAAGTACCTTCATCTAATGGCCCTATGCTTCTAAATGCATTCATTACCTCAGGCTAGAGCTAACAGAGTAATTGCCTTACAGTTTTATAATGGCATTAGCACTCCAAGCTACATAACCTAGGCCCTCTTTTATTAACTGTGATAATATAAATACAACATCCATGTTAATCTACTGCTCTAAGAATCACATTTGGGCTGTTTGAGACAACCGTGTCCCCTTTTTATTCCCCATTTCTGATAACGCCTCATGCGTTATGGCTTCCTCTCATTTTCTTCCCCGGCGATATGGTGCGGCGGCGTCTAAATCTTAGGTGATCTGTCATCAGAGCAGCTCCGTTTAAACAGTTGTTGAGCACGAGACCCTTATGCAAAGCGAGGCAACGACGAGCAGAAATCTGCTGCGCATTTGTCACAGAACAAAAGAAATCATTTGAAGCCTTTAATTGTTTCAATTTAACATGGTGCGTTCTGATATGTCTCCATGACAAGAAAGCCAATTACGCTTATTCTGGAGTAGTATTCAGATTTACATGGAAATGCCCTCAGAACACTATTCCGTGTTAATCGTATTCACAGCATGAGCTGATACGCATGAAAGCGTCTCGTCAGAGGCAAAACAAACTTCTTCCCTTGATTGGGTGCTGCACTTCTCATCATCCTCGGATATGACTAGCATGCCACTTAAGCAGAGCCTTGCAAGTCAGCTTGGTTAGTTAAGACACCACGCGGTAAACGACAGATTAAGGATGAGAGGCAATATCGTTTTCTCTCCTCCTTTTTTTCCAAGCTGTCCTTATGTCACTGCTGCAAAGTGCCATATGGACAAGGAGGAAGAGGACGTTTTACGAAGAATGAAACATGGCTTGCGAAGGAGACAGTCTTAATTGCTTTAATTGTTGTTTAAAATTGAGAGCCATGTAGGAGATCTTGAAATATGATAGAATAGATTATTGGTAATTATTAACTGCACGCAAAAAGAAAGAAAACCACTTTATCTCACTCAGCGAGAGAGAGAGAAATCTGTTCTGGCTGATGAGAACACATCAAGACAGCTGGTCCTCTCATTTAGTCTACCTGCCTCACGACAACCATAATTCTTTATTTGTATGCAAACTAGATGCATGCAACGTTGAGCATACACACCAATTTCGGAGGTAAATGCCCATTCTAAGAGCCACCCATCCGGTAACTTGGGGTGGATTAAGCGATATGTTTCTATAAGAGAGCATGGCATATGCTGGAAGTGGCTTCTACAGTGATTCATCTTGATAAATCAAGGACTGTGGTAGATATGCTCCTCAGGATGAAAGGACCCAGACACACGCTCCGTACACACTACATACGCCGCGCTTTGGAAATGCAGGCCAAGTCTTGGAGGCCGCTGTTTGAAGGCGCGAAGGCTGTGTTTACATTCATTTACGGCAGCTGCCGTCTTAATCCCACACTGCTATTGCCAAGTGATGGAACACTTCAGACAAATTACCGAGGCCCGCAAAAGAAAACAGAGCGAATGTGGGAAGAAAACAAGCACCATCTGAGATGTTTCTGGTGACAGATTTGCATTGCTTTTAACCAGGGTTCTAACAGCACAGTTGACAAATCTCTGCTCTACAGCAGGTGACAACGAGCAAGCATTTCCTGAAACCCAAGCAGCAGCCATGTCTGCAGCTAGCCTTTGTCAGATTAAATGCACACTAAAAAGGACGAGAGGGTTTCCTGAGAGCATATTGCCTTCTGTATTACAGAAAACAAGGAGAGCAGTTGGGTTGCTTGAGAGGGATTTAATTGTAAGTGCTGAATTCAAAGAGCTGATAAAGACACACAAACGGGCCAAACCCCACCTTGCCGAAAGCCTGAATCAGAGCGGGATGAACGGGATCTGGGGCCAACTCATTTTCAGTGTTAAGAGCCAAAGCAACACAGCTAATCCGCATTGTCAAGCGGGGGCAAGCATGCAGACATGGATAAGACCACATCCTGAGCATCCGTGTCCCCAAGGCACAAGCACCCAGCTCTTGCTGGATGGGAAGTCATTTGTGAAGTCCTTTGCAACAGCCAGTCAAAGAGGTTAATTGAAAAATTCCTTAATGTCATTACAACAGAACTAGATTAACCCAGAGCTAATTCACTTTATTGTTCTGAGGAGAGGGGACTCAGCGCTGAACTCTGGAGCAAACATGAAGCCCAGAATCAGGGGTGAGGTGTTGTTTTTAAAGGGCTATGCCAGTTTAATTAAGATAGGGAACATTATTCACTGCTCTGCATGGTTGGAAGGAGCAAAATGGTAGCGCTGTTTAAATGCACTCTTTTAAATCAGAGTGGCTTTTATTCAGAGTAAAACTCGCAGCAACCTGCTCCAGCGTGTTGTCTTTGATATTGTCTGTTACAGAGTGCCTGGCTGTCAAATATAATCTGTTTCCATCTTAACGTACTATTTCTGTTCTCCTCATCAGGAAGTGTTACTGAAGAGGGCAGCCGATCTCGTCGAAGCCCTGTATGGAATGCCCCACAACAATCAGGTTCGTGGCCACTTCACTGTGTACTTGTCTTCATTCTCTCCAAACCACTGAAAATTTAACCAGCAGCAGTACCAAAGGGTATTTTCACCACTATATCTGGAGCGACATGGGCTACATGCGATGCGAGTTAACCATGCACGGATGCATCAAAGGAAGAGCGCGGCTATGAAGAACTAAACAAAACAATGCATTACAAAACCTCTGCCTTCTCTGTGCTTCTCAGGAGATCATTCTGAAGAGGGCAGCTGACATCGCCGAGGCCCTGTACAGCGTTCCCCGCAACCACAACCAGATCCCCTCTCTCGCTAACACAGCCTCCCACGGCATGATGGGAGTCAACTCCTTCAGCAGCCAGCTAGCAGTCAATGTGTCTGAGTCACAAGGGAACGACCAAGGTATGTGATTCAGGGTATGAATCCGTAACTCAGTGGCTCTCAAAAGTGTGGTCAAGGGACCTGTAGGGGTCCTTGAGGGAATTCCAGGGGGTTTGCAGCAAAATGAGAAACAGTTAAATCACACCACTGCATGGGAAAATAAGAGATTTTAAATATTTTTGACTGCAAGATTGACTGTCCAAGCCCTGCGTAGCGTATTAAAGGGTCCAATTAAGTGTGAAAATGGCATCTCCAGCATGTGCTGATATAAAACTGCAGCAGTAAATGTCGATTATAATAGACATTTCTCCCATAAACACTGTACAGAGAGGGAAGAAATGAACACGTTTGTCTTTCTCCCACCCGTTTTATTCAGTGGGCTACAGCCGGAACACCAGCAGCGTGTCCCCCCGGGGCTACATTTCCAGCAGCACCCCACAGCAGTCGAGCTACAACACCGTCAGCAACAGCATGAATGGCTACGGCAATGCCGGTATGAACCTGGGAGTGCCAAGCTCCCCAGGGTTCCTCAACGGATCTTCTGCCAACTCCCCATATGGAAGTGAGTAGCTTGCCACTATCGCACTCTGTCGTCGCACTAAACTGCTGCTGATTTAATTCCAGTTCCCACTTCAGTGAATCACGTGTGACAGGTTACTGATGGTGATCAGACGTTACTGCTCATTTACGGTACCTGGCTTAGCTCTAGGGCCTCGTGAGCAGAAGAAATAAGTATTTGTATGTGTATTTCAACGTGTGCCACCTGGGTTTGTTCAACTGGACAAGATGTTGATGGTAGGGCCCGTGAGTACTGATCGTGTATCCCCCCTGGCAGTAATACTATCCCAGCCTTACCTCAACTGCCCTCTCCCTCTCTAGCCCTACTCACAGCATGTTCTCACTCTCACCCTCCCTCCCTCCCCTCCCTTCCCTCCCTATCGTCTCTGCAGTTAAACAAAAGAGCGCCTTTGCCCCTGTGGTCCGACCCCAGGCCTCCCCACCCCCCTCCTGCACCAGCGCCAACGGCAACGGACTGCAAGGTGAGCCCCCCTCACCCCCTCATCCTTTCCCTACGGACTACTGGTCAGATACCGCTGCTCAGGCCTCTGTCCGGTTTGGTGAGGGATTAATCATTACAAATATATGCATTTTGACAGGCTAATTTACACCTTTCAGTTCACACTTACATTCACACACAAGCATGCACACACACACACACACACACACACACAGCATGTCTTTTTACACACACACACATGCTCATAACCTGCAAGTGTCGTCTGTGCAAATACACACAAACATACATCCTCGTTGCCCTTTGGTACAGATGATCCCCTCTGATGTCGCAGGAAAAGACCTTGCCAGAATTGTTTTAGTAATTATGTTTATTAGGTTTTGTGCGTGTGTCACGACCAACATGATTGCTTTGAAAACAAGCTTAGCCGTAGCGTGTGCCCCAAGATTAATAACATTGGGCTTAATGAAGTGGGAAATTAAAGTTCATCTTGCTACACGTTCATACTTATTAATACATGTTGTGCAGAAATTAATGAGCAATGCCTTGCCATCATCTGCGCTGGCAAACTTAAAAGCATTTCAACCATGACTCTACAAATATACTCAGAGCAATATAATAATATATCATCCCAGCAGTTCAGTAGTCGCCTAATTTTTAAAAGGTGTGAAAATACTGCATATATAAACTCTCCGGGTGACGTGCAGTTGCTAATGATATCCTAAGCAGATGGTCTTGGTAAAATAACGGAAGCTACCTTTGATCTTGCCTAATCTCTCTTGGATAATGGTGCAGACAAACGATGTGGGGAAATGTAGAATCCGTACAGTGTTTGGGAGCAGGAGATAAAAAGATGAAGGGAGGAAAGGGACCAATAGAAAGAATCTGACGAGTGTCTTGTGCTGTAGCATTGTGGGAAGTGACCGTGTTGTTGCTCTGCCGTCGCTATGGCCGCATCTCCTGGGAACCTGGGCCACTGTTTGCCATTACCCCAACACCAGGAGAAATATCACACATAGCAAGACTGGCGTGCTGAGGGCTGAAATGTCAGAGCAGGAGGGAGGTTTTCAAACTCGTTCCCCCCCTCATGTGGAGGACATGCAGCAGCAGGCTGGCGAACACGACAAACACACACAGGCACAGGCGCAAATAGGGCCATTTAGGCATGCATTCACGCACTGACAGACACTTGCGCGCATGCACACACACACACCCACACACACACACACACATGCATGCACACAAAGTTAAATATTTTTTTTTAATATTTATTTCCATAACTGTGTTAAGCCTTATGAACTAATCGTCTTTTCCTTGTCATTTTTTCCAGCCATGTCCGGGCTTGTTGTCCCTCCAATGTAAATGCACTTTCCTCATCTCAAGCACCAGTCTACACACTACCACTTCACGGGACACCCCCTGAGCACCCAGCATGATGCTGGTGCTATGTATAGTCCACCGCTTGTTGTTTTTAATGATGAAGGAAAAAAAAAAAAGAAAATATTTTTTTTCTTATCAAATGACTTTCTTAACCTGCAGAAAAAAAGAATTTCACAAGGAACAATTTTTTTCTGTGGGATTTTTTTTCTCCCCTGTCATTTTCTCACCCTTGAAGAGGACACAGGATGATGGAGGGTTTATTTTGTATACCTGTCGGGTTGTGCTTTGGCCTTGGACACGTCCAATCAACCACATATTCAATACTGGAAGGGACTCTGTGGACTCACCATCGGGTTGTAAAGTAAAAACACTGATGTACAGTACATTTGCCAATGAACTTGTTTGCCTCAGAAATTGTGTTTTTTCTGTTCCAACTCTCTTTTAATAGATTCACAACAGTTGTGTGTCTTTATAATGTGACTTTTTTGTATTTTTATGTGTGAGAAAAATACACAGGGGCCAAGACAGTCTGAATTTCAACTGGAAAATATATGAGATATATAATGTAGAAAAATTGATCATAAATTACAACAAATACGAGTAAAAAGGGAGCGGGTGGGGGCTGGGTGGGTTTCAGGTTGTATCATGTTTCATTCCTGCATTTTAACTTAAATTTTGTAATTTATTGTAGCTAGAAATCATCTTCAAAAGTTACAAAAAAAATCCTCTTTGACTCAACAAGCACACTGACGTGTACAAAACACTGCTCTGTTGATGAATATGATGTACTTCCATGTCTAGAGCTTCCTTTTAAGCAAGTGTGTTTTGCCATGTTTTTCAACTTTTTTGCTAGCACTGTATATTAATGCATTCCTAGGCTACTGTGAAGTCTGTTTCTTGTTGATGAGGAGCAGTCTCCCCGTTCTAGCTCCAACTCCCTTATGTGTTTTATATGTGGTTAAAAAAATTGTAGACTATTGTGATATTGCCAAACTTGTGCTAAATATTTATACATCTGTCTTTTTCATGTTCTTTTAGATCAACAACAACGAAAAAAAAGAAAAACCTGTAAAAAAAAAAAACAAAATTGAAATCCATCGAGAATGTAGGCGTGTAGTAGTTCATCGTCATCTTTCTGTTCAAATACACACTTGCGCTCACTGAGGGAAAATTTTGTAACATATCAACTATAAATAATGTATTTATCTCTGAAATTTTGTATATTGCTTTTCATTATGTATGTATTAATCGTCATGCCCTTAATATAGTGATGCAGCACAGATAATTCAGCCAAGAACTGTTGCCTTCATTTGTTTTCTTTTTGTATTTGATGAAATGCAATGTGCATATATTTCATGTGTATCCTCAAAATTTGTGTTACTCCGTCGAGACTCTCTGTCCATTTTTTTAAACGGGAAGTCAAACTTCATTGTTTATTTTTATATTGATTTTAAATTATCTATACAGACCATTTTGGAGAAAACTTTGTTGGTTGTATTGTCAAATAAATTGTTTGTGACCCATATGATAGTTGTTAAGATCCAATAGAGACTAATGTGCATGAGGGACAACCTTGGAGATAAAAAAAAAACAAAAAAAAACTCCATTTGTGGTTGTATTATTTTCTGTTTTGTAGAATGTATAGAAGTCATTTTTACTCACCACGTATGACTCTGCCACATAGCTTACATGTGTTTACAGGGAAGAACGTTTAAAAATGTCAACATTTGGAATGGAAACAGAAATGAATAAGTGATGTTTTATTAAAATTTGCAGTAAAAACACAAATAGCTCCTTAACTGTGGACTTTTTCGGCTTAAGTGCAGTTTGGCTGGCAGACAAACTGACAAGAAAGGGGGTAAAAAAAAGACAGTAAAAACTGTCTGAGGACAAACCTGTGATTCATCTGTAAGATGTAGTGTTGAAACGTTGCCATAGCGATAACTGTTTGAAACCTGTGGAAAAGTGTAACATCCATAAAAAGATTCTTTCAGCAGAGCACTATGACATTGTGACATATTCCTCCTGGTCTCTGTATCAGCATCTGTGGTGCTTCAAAGGTTCATTGTAGTCATTCATAAACAGTGCAAGCTTTTTATTCAAAGCAGCCCAAATGGGGCTCATTCAAATCCCTCATTTCATTGCATTAAGCCACCTAGTTAATAAAGAATCAATACATTGAAAGAGCAAGGTTATCCTTTGTCTATAAGAGCTGGTATCGTTTTGAACCTCTTATAGTTTGAGAGCTGAAAGGGGGGCCACTGTGAAATCTATACTCATCAAGTGGGTCAAACGGGAGGATAGAGGAGTTTGAGGGAAGAATAGTGGTTCTCCTTAAAAACAACTGATCGTCTTATCTGGCAGCCTGAGTGGTCGTGGAGAGCAGGTCACAAAATGTCAATTTCTCATCAAGGCAACATTGTCCGAGGCCACCTCTGCCTTTAATGCACAATTAAACGATGTGTGGCAATCAGCATATCACAGCTGATTATGTCGACCAGCTATGCACGACTCTCTCAGCACAGACGATAGTCTAGGAGCTGCTGATAGCGCAAAAAGGCCAGAACCGCTCAAAAGAGCGATTTAATTTTCAGCTGTGATCGCCCTGTGCGTCAAACCAGTCCCCCGATAATCCAATGTGTGTGATAACAATAGCTTCCTGACATTGCATTATCTGTTTCAGATACACAGGTGTTGATCCATATCGCCTTGCTTACTGCTGTCTCTATTATTCAACATCAAAAATGTACATTCCTGAACGACACAGCACCGTATATTCAATTTCACCTGAATATCCTACTTCATTTAATGTATATGAGCACACAAACATAGTTTAAGTATTAATGTAAAGGTATGCTTTGATCCCTCCTCTGTTTTATATACAGAGGTATCCAAATACAGCGGCAGGGTTGTAGGGTTGTGACATTGATTATTGGGGAAGGAAGGTTGAAGAAAGTTGTCCTACACCCATATATATATATATATTTGAAAAATTCATTGAAATGAAAGCACAAAATCGTCAAAATGAACTCACAAATTCATTATTTGATGGAGCTGTTCACAGCCAAGAGAAGATGTGACCCTGACTACACCTTGGATTTTGTGAGACGTCAGAATCCCACATGGTTTTTCAATCTCGCTCTTTCACAATGTGCCGTTCTTGTGTTTAATCTTCGTCTAAAGGCGCATACAGCTGTCAATAAATGTCCACAAGTGGAAAATATATGCATCTGAAATGTACAGAGGGCAGATTAAGGGGCCTAACATGGAAATTCTCAAGTAAAGTACAGGAGAGGTATATTTATTTAGTCTTAACGACCCTTTAGGTTAAACTGAGGGAACTGTCATTGCTGAAACATTAGCTGCCTGAGAAAAAAAACAGAAAAGTTCTGAGGGTGAAAGTGCAATCAAAAATGACAAGTTTTCTCAGTTGTTGCCAATTTTACAAGCTCTGAGGCCTGGCAGGCAGGCTGGAGGTGCACTATATTGTCTCAGCAGGTTTCTCTGTACCCAACGACCAGCAACTAGCTCTGCCACACCACTCAATCATTCTGAGAGCCTCTTTATTGGAGAACTCTAATGGCCACCCTCCACCATGATCTTAATGTGCACATTAAATATTTATAAATCCTGGGTCAATAATGCCCCATAACCAGAGCTTGACAGACCCCCACCGTAGCATGTGGCTGCCTCCCTCTCAAACACAGGCAAAGGTCAAGGGGTCACGCAATCAAAAGAGAGCGAGCCTCGCCACATCCATATGTTGCCACTGTTATCAAGACTTTCCTCAGTACTGGTTATCTGTCAAAGGAAAGAAATATTGAAAGCAATATCGATCTTAACTAGCCTCATGCTGCCGAGGGCCACGCTTCAAACATCTGCTCGTGGATTGTTATGTTACAAAAAAAAAAAAAAAATCTCCTTTCAATAAAATAAGTCTGAGGAGTAATACTGAGCAACTCTGCCTGACGTGTGCCGCCTGAGCCGCCCTCTTAACAAGCTGATTCTCCGGAGCTCATGTAAATATTTCTCGATCAGCAGCGGTCGTGGACGCTGGCATGACGCTCTCCGCGGGTGACTCAGTCACTTTAGGTGCCCATATACCGGCTGTGCCCCTGCGCTGTTCAGGTGAAAGATTGCGCTGCGGTGATAGCACGGCACAAAAGAGAGAGCGGACAATGAGCCAGTCAATGGAGAGCTCCAGTTGAAAGAGTCACAATGGCTGTGCATGCTGGGAATTGGGCTGGATGATATAAAGGAATGAAACCGTCATTGAGGCCATGGAGGACAAGCATTCAGAAAAGAGGTTTTGTTTGGTCTTTATCAATCTGCCATTTCCCGTGAGAAAAAAACAATTCAAACTGACCTTAAAAAGGGAATATTACCTTACACGTCCACTCCCTATGTAATGGTTGTTGAGGATTATACATTTAATGGATGCGATGACACCTTTGTGTACAGTATCAAGTCAGAAGTGGTGAAAGTAAAAGGTGGATACACGTCTCTGCCCACTGGTCAGTGCTGACTCCTGAGAAGTATTTTTTAAGGATTTGCTCTTGGACAGACAGGATTTGTTGAGCTGCTGAACTGCTGAGCTATGCGCTTTGCGCAGGGACCTCCACGTTACACGAAGTGGGTAGCAGCCGATGTGACTCACACAGACCGCACAGGGATGGTAACTTGGAGACTTGGAGTGAATTTGAAGAGGGACTTTGACCTTCTTTGAACAATTCCACATTTGAATCAAAAGAGCAAATCTTTTTTTTTTTTGTATTTTGTATTTTTTAACAGTCCCACATTAGTACGGTCTCCTGTCTGTGAATCGGTACATCAGATAATACACTGCTCCCCTGCTACAGTACACTGGGAGGCAGCTTTGCAGGGAAAACTCTAGATCCTTGCAAAGATTTCCACTTCACTCACTGCAGTCAAGAAGGATGAGCAAAGTATTCCAACGCTACAAAATCCATTAAACTTGAATTTGGGTGTCATTTGATACTTTATCAATGTTTTAGTACACTTCGAACCCACATATGTGAGATTTACTCCTGGTAGAAACGCAGTATTCACATACTTTCCTTTTATGAACTTCACTCGGTCCAAAAATGACACAGTAAATACGGCCTGGCCAGGACGTGTTCGGGCGCTGTGATAAAATAATATCACTTGAACTGGGTTTTCTGCCACAGTCTCCACCATATAGAGCTCCTTTTCATAGTGCCCCTCTGTAGTGCTTTGTCCAGTAGTTCTGGATATGATATCATCTATTAATAATGTATTGGCAATGGATTACATAAAAAGGGAGCAGAAATAACATCCAATATTCATGCCCCCTGAGCTTGACTGTGTCCAATCCGTTTGGCCCATAAAACCTTAGCCCCATTTCCATATCCGCTGTGGGTCACGACAGGTCTGCCGCACAAAGGCTCATAGAACAGCTCAACTCAGGAAAAGGGCAGTAAAAAATCGGGTGGATTTCTGAACCCTCATGAAACAGCCCCCTTTGTGGGGAAAAAAAAGTGAAAAAGCCCTTTTCCGATTTCAGCGCCTGTGAAAAACCTGGTACTGTATTTCCCTCTTTAATTGTGCCACTTGAGAAATTGACGTGCCTCTGAAACATGGCATGAATCTCGCAGTTATTGCAGTCCCCTTGGCAGGGAATGTTGATACAACATCTGCATGCTATAGAAAGTAATGGAAGTAGCAGAGGTGGCAGCTGCAACTCTACAGGAAGTGTGCCATTTTCAGGCAGCGCTGCTGTGAGAACCACTAACTGCCAGCCTGGTCTTGCCGGCAGCTCTGATTGCCAGGACACTATGACAAACAGGCTGGGGCTGGGAGTGTTGCATCCTGGGGGATGACAGCTTCTGTTTGATTGTCAATAAGGCTCATTAGCAGAAAAAATGAAGAATGCGAAAAGAGACTGAATGGCTTGAGACAGGGTCCCCTTCATGTTTTATTACAGAGGATTTATCAGCTTTTATTTCATCAATCCTAAATCCTAAAAAAAAAATGCTTTTACCTAAAAATGTAAATTCAGTAAATATATACATTCCATGATAATTAGCTTTTCCGCCGAAACACACAACACAAATGTGAATCAGGCTCTTCAAGGTGGAGATGTTCCACCTTACACAAACCTCTTTCCTCCTGCTCTTAAGAACAGTGTCGGATGTTTCCCTCCATCTTAGGAACGGCCAACAAAGCAGCGTGTAAGGGCCTTTCCCTGAAGAGTCCTTGTCACGCCGCGCCAAACCTCTGTGATTATCGTTGTTTTTGCAGAGAGTGTCCATGCCTGCCAATACCGCTGTTCCATAAATGAATTTGGCCCCTCGTCAACGAATTACCTAACACGCAGAACTGTGTATGTGTCACATCCAATTCCAACTCACCGGCTTTGGTGGTGTGTGTCAGCTGGAGGACTTAATCATCAATCGTCAATCATAATAAGCGAAGCACATTGATAGGGCTTCTTCTTCCTCTTTTTTCCCCCCTCTCTCTTTTTTTTTTTCTTCTCGCACAGTTAAATAAAGTGTAAAGGGAGAAGTTAAAAATGACCTTGTTAAATTGGGACCACAATTTATATTCCTTCTTTAGTGTATAGATTAATTAGTCTTGGCAAGTGTGTGTATCAGTTTCCATGTGGCACAGCTTAGGCGGTCCATCCACTCGATCAAATCATTTCTAGCTTTCATTAGAACTCTCTGGAATGATATCTGTCAGTCTAATCTTCATCCATCGTGATATTTTTGCCTAAAACCAGCTTTGCATTTTTTTAACAGCACATTTTTAATTAATGATTAATTGGACAATTTATAGAGAGGACTTTTTTCTTGCGTTGGTCTTTAATCAATAGCCGCCATCGCACATCATACAAAATTAATCAGTACGACCTGTTATCAGGCCTTAATGTAGCCGTACACACACACACACACACACACACACAGATACACACACCTTACATGCTAACTGGCAGAGCATGCATTTTGCACAAGGCTGAGGCATCTGGCTCATATTTTCCCTCTCCCTGATCCAATCCACTCCTCTCTCCCGTCATATAGATCGGAGTCTGCGGGGGCCAGAGGCGCTGACAGAGCCCAGATGCTCCCAGTCTGTCTGGTGGACTGGGGAGACTGGTGCCAAGGGGTCCTGGAGCCTCTGAAGTGCCGCCCCTCCGTCAACATGACCAAGGCTAGACCTGCACTTTCTCGAGCCTCAGACACTCTCCTGACCACGCTGACAACCGCGCTGTATAGTCACAGATTGATACATGCAGGGATACACACTCACAGGCACCCGCTCTCACGTTATGTATAGCTGTTCATCAGCCGGTCCTAATTAGAGACCCCCAATCCTCCACTTGAGTTCAGAAGGTTACAATGACACACCGATGCAAGGTTACTGACACACATGCTGATACCTCTCAGGGTTTCCTTTACTTTCTCATTTAATCCTGCTTTATCTCAACATGACTGACTTAAACATGCCCATGAAGGGGTGGTGGTGGTGGTGGTAAGGTTTCTTTGTTCTACAGAAACAACACACACACACACACACACACACACACACACACACACAAAAAGACAACAAATGAATCCTCCCGCCTGCTCTCTCAAAACACAAAGATCATTACAAGAGCATCAAAGTATGCCATGTTTGAAATGATATTTCTCTTTGTAGTGGTGGCGTAGCGTGGAGTGTGCTGGTATTAGATGCTGCTGTGGCAGCTGTCGTGACTGGCTGCGTGGTGCCTCGGTGTCAGGGCCTCCGAGGCCAGGCTGTCCCGGCAGACAGACAGAGGGGGAGGAAACCCGATAGCGCGGCCAAGCCTCAGCCTAATGTCTTGTCTATCCAGCTATCTATTCCTGTGTCCCTCTGCCTGACTGGATGTTGGACTCTGCCTATCTGCATGGAAAATACTCATCCAGCTTCCCGGCAGCAGTGCACGGCTTGTGTTTCACAAAGTTTCATTCGTTCAAGCATACAAACTTCTGAGAAAGAAGGAATAATCCGCCAACATGGCTGAAGCGTTTACCTCAGCAGGGTCCTCATCGAGCCTCGACTAAGGGGTGCGCGTAGTGATGCGACAGAAAGCTGTGTTTGTATTTGATGCGGGGGCAGAAAATTGTTCTATAATGAGGAGAGATGCCAGGATACAACATGGGAAGCGGGGACAGGATATAAGTTATGAGAAGGAAACTAATGTTCGGAAATGCAGAGGTGGTCATTGTTGTGGGCGTATGAGCCGAAATGTTTCTTACTACCATCAGCCATGATTAATACGGCCCGGCCGGGTCAGAACCCTGCACGAACGCTCAGGATGCCACCAACCATATTCTTTCTAGGGCTCAAATGAGTGCGTGTCATGCGTGCGTGTATGTGTGTGTGTGAGGAGGTTAATAAATGTTGAATCAAATGCCGCACGAGACACTCACACTCCTTAAGGGTTGCCCATTAGCGGTGTGTGGGTGCATGGGGAGTTTATCAGTGTCTGGGTGATTTATGAAGTCAGACTCAATATCATCCACTTCACCCACACACATATGGACATACACATGTGCGCACACGAACACGCATGGCTACGTGCTCATACTCACTCACGCTCCCCCCCCACACACATGCACACGCTCACGCACCATCCCACTGAATTGGAGGCCGATATTAGGCCAAAATTAAAGGTTTCACAGAGATTAACAGTGCGGATGATGAGATCGTCTCAGCCTCTCTTTATCTAATTCCTTTTTATCTCCGAGCCAGCATGATACAGAAGTGGTACACATGATGAAAATACAAGCACAAAATAATAAAGACATACTAATTACACTGCTACTTTTACTCGGAGCGCGTGTAAAAATGCAGAAAATAAAAGGTGGGAGATATTTTTAAGAGATTCCTTGGGTACCTAAGCAATTACACGGCCAATTACTGCCAGCGAGGCTGCACCTTTGATGCTGGACTTGTTTTTCAAGATCAACTGCAAACTCCACAGACATCAGTATCTCTGCTTGCTAAATTTGTAGCATTCCATAGGATTTACTTAGCCACAAGCAAAAAAGGAGCGTGCTTACAGTGCACTTCAGAGTGCGCTTGGCTTAAATGGGACCCCTTGTGGCTGTGTCACAGCTCCCTTCGTTAGGGGGCTGACTGTAGCCTGTAGTCACCACAGGCATCATTAGCCCTCTGTGAAACCACAGACTGAGTCTCATTCTTCATCTGCCTGTCTGCTGCCTCAACATCTACGCTACGATGCTGCTCCAATGGCAGAGTAAGTGAGTCCAGTAGCACGGCAAGACATACACAGAGCTGGTCAGATGAGGAATTCAAAAATGCGGCAAAAGTTCAAATGAATTCAGCGAGAGGGCCACTTGAATCTGTTTCATAAAGGTTAGAGCTGAGGTTATTCTGGGAGGGTGGATTATTAGGCTACCTGGGCTGTGCCTAGTAGGAATAACTATGGCTATGTCAGGGTCACTCTAGAATTGCATGAGGCAGTGAGGAGAATCAAAAAAAGTAATGGCGTGGGGGGTGGGGAGTGGTGGGGGACGCAAAAAGCTAAACTGTCGATGTTACAGCAGATCATCGTGAGGATATAGTGAGAAAAATTTCAGGCAAACTTGCTGATGTTTTCTAAGCACACACAATCTGGGCTGCCCTCTCCATATGGTCTTTCTAAGATAAAATAATTCATCCCAGTGGGATGAAATGTGGTTGCGTTGAAAATATAACAACGCATAAACATTTAAGTTGCAGATTAAATGTGCAGGATAAATTCAAGGTTGAAATGTTGATTTCTGTTTCCCGTTCTGTACTGCCCTCTAATGGAAAACAGCACTCAGAAATAAAAGAAGACTAACAGTGCTGCAGCAGGAAGAGCGGACAGGAGGCATAATCATTTATGAGCTCAACGTCACATGAAATCCATTTTACAATTACACACAATTAAAATGATGAAAAGACATCATTTGACATTTTGAGATGTGTTTATTTAAACGTGTCTAATGTAAGAAAAGTACAGTATATAATGCATAAGACATCTCCACTCTAGGTGGATTATAAGGCGCGAGCAAACAATGAGATCTAAATGAAGACAAAACAAATGCCTCACTACAAAGCTTTGTAGCAGGAAAATTCAGAGCCTTTATCACTGGATGTTGAACAAAGCATTCACTTGGCAGGAAATTAAAAAAACAACGAGAGGTACAAAGACTAATTCTGCTCCGGATAAAAAAACAACAACAACAACAACAACAATACGAGAGACATATTTTTAAGGGAATAATAACTCTTTAGAAAAACCATTCCAGCACTATCTGGCAAACGCAATGGAGACCCACGGGAGCATATGTTTGTAATTCTTACTGTTCTCTGTTTAAGTTATTTTTGCACATTCTAATTCGGCAACAACTCGGTATCACATTAACTATGCAGCATCTCTATTCTTAGATTTTAAAAAAGGAATATAAACTGAATATTTACAAGTAGTTCCAGTAGTTCTACAGTGTATGCCAAGTGCGCTAAACTTTATGGCCCTCTTTTGTGTAAAAGAAATTCTGTCTGTGTGTGTGTGTGTGTGTGTGTGTGTGGACTGAAGGACAGTTGGTCTCTGTCAGGCTTCAGCCTTCTTTTCGCTGCCTCTCATGGGTGAGCAGCCATTGTTTGAGATGGTCGCCCCTGCCGCTCATGTACGGTCCGCTCTGTCCACTGCTGGAAATGACTCGGTGGCAGGGGATGATGAGAGGGATCTGCCACCGACACACACAAATACAACGCTGAGGAAGTAAACCTGCAACTCCAGCAAATATAAAATAAACTAGATTCCTGCTCGTGTATAGATTAACTTTTTAATTAACTTTTTAAAATTAACAATCTCATTAAATTCTTAATGCTGGGAAAAAAACCTTACTTAAGTTAAAGCTTAAAACTCTCTAAATACAGAATACTGTAATATATTGCACAGAGCTATAAAATAAAACTGAATTGATGCTGTTCCCTTTTTCTTTCTCAGGTTATTGTCATAGCAACAAAACATTTCTGTGCTGCATTATGAATGAAAGCGTCTCCGATTTGCCACATAAACGCTGTGACTTAAAAGTAACCAACGTGCTTACAATATCAATCTGCACTTTTTAATGTTCATGCACTGCAGGAAAACAAAGTGCCACACCAGAAGTGTCTGGTTTGATCCTGCATGAAGCCACATTCAGGGTGATGGCTCAGTCTTTGGATATAAATGTTTTTACTCTTTAAAAGTGTAAAGCAAAGACGCAATCAAAAATTAATGGGTAAAAACACCAGCAGGATGAATATTCAATCGTGAGGGTGTCAACATTAAGATCTGATAACCCTGTGATCATTAAAAGGAGGAAGTCGGTGGAGCGTTTACTCTTGTTGCAGACGACTGCCAGGGGGGTCCCGAGTTCTTTGTAAACTAAATGGCTGGAGAAAGATTAAACAAGCAAGACTAAAACACTTCGATCATTGTGAATTCAGAACAAGAAGAGTGGCAATGCTTGGAATGAATCACAGCAATTATTTCCATAAAATTGTCTTCCTGCTGCCCTCATTTTATTCTTATTGCGCTACAAACATGACAACCAGCGCTGCATTGTGATGATATTTCCCCTATTTAGCTGATTTATCCGAACCTGATGGCTGCTCCACCAGCTATTCCTATAAAAGTTGGACGTGTTCGGTGTCTCAGTTCAAATCCATCATTAAACCCGCTCCCATATCAACAGCAATAAAACTTTCCGAGCCCCAGATTAACCTTGCAGACAGAGAAATACTGCTCGAGTATTCAGATCAATATTGTTCCCCGGGTTTGGAGGGAGAGCAGGGTACCCTCAAGGCCTGCGGATCTGCCTCTTCACTGAGGGGGAAGGGGGGGCAGAACTACACCAGGCTTATCAATACTCAAATCCTGGTGAAGAAGAAGTGCCACAGAGAGGCGAGAATCGATTGAGCACACTGAGCTTTTCACAGCTGAAGCCCGAGCGGAGCGGCGCTACTGACAAGTAATTGACACTGACAATCTGACTCTGGATCAGTATCAGGAGCAGAGGGCTCAGGCTCCCAGACTCCCTGACGAAAGGAAAGAAATCTCTGTAAAACATGAGACTAACAAGTATTATGCAGCCGTCCAGAAGCAATGCCACTGGCTGATGAGGAATGTAAAACATACAGAAACATAGTATTAAAAATACAAATTTGTTTTTTTTTTAATCTGAAAGAAGGGAAAACAGCACCAAGATGAGGATTAACACAAGCTGTTCCGCAGCCAACGTGAGGAATCACATCTGACTGGCTGCGTTTCAGTACGTGTTCTCTGCCTCACAGAGCACACCGGTGGTGCCCACAGCACTACATGGGCAGAGCTAAACGGGCTTTGATCAAAGGGTTTGATCAAAAGAAGACACACCACTTGCCCTCTAGCCCTCCATTTGGTACACGGTGGATTCGTGGGCAAAATGATGCAGGCCAGGTTTCCGACAAGACTCGGAGATTTGCCCAGAACATCCACAGTAATGACTTGAGTAAACAGGAACAAAAGATGTGGGCTGAAGGTAGACTTTTGTTTTCTGAGGGAGGCGTTTACTGTGTTTAGTGAATGTACAGTTTACAAGTACAAGCTTAAGATGAAATACAGATTCATACAATTTGTTATTTGGATGACTGATTTTTTTAAAGGCAGCAAAAATGTCTTTATATTTTATTTATCTATTTTATGATTTGTTAATTTATTTTATAAAAATGTATTCTAAGCACCTTTTTTTAGTTAGTCTGAAGTTTTATTTTAGAAAATCAACTGCAAATACTCCACATTACATTCCTAATCCAAAAATCATTTTGTAATACTCAAAAACTGTTTGTAATTATTGAATTTATTGACTGATCTGCTGTTTGTTCTGATTATTCATTTGTGCGTAATTGACCAATGATCTAAAACCAAAGGATTTGAAAATGAAACAATGACAGAGAATTTAGGGAAAATAGAACAACTTATCCATCTGATTAATCAGCTAATTGCTACAGCTCAACATTTAATACTGTGAGACATGTCACGCTGTCTCCAGTACAACTTGTCAGATTCTCTTCTGTTGCCCTTCAAAACGGACTAATTCGGCTTTGAGGCAGCTTCAGTGTGTGTCTGCAAACAAAATTCATTCCGTCATTGACGAAAAATAACACGTATGAAGAGATCACTTTCCCTATCAGACCAAATAAAGTCAGTTGGAGGGAAGCCTGTCAATCAACGTCAGCCACACTCACTGGGTTCCTCCTCATGGCCCCTCCCACCGCCCGCACCGCTCTGGGGTTTCCCGCCATCTCGGCAAGGCGTTTGTACGAGACCGTCTCTCCAAATTTCACATCTCTCAGAAGGACCCGCAACACGCGGCTGGTGAACGCGTCTGCGGAGGACAGAGAGAGGAAGAGTGAGGAGAACAGGGGAGGAGAGACTTGCTCATTTAATGTGACAGCTGACAAGAAAAGCTGATGACAGGGAAAATAACCATTTAGTACAACATGAATTACACTCATTTTAAATACGCTGCTGTTTTCAATTCCAATCACACATGTGACACATCACTACATTCATCAATGGTTGTTTCTCTCAACAAGTCTGAAAGTCTGATCCTCCATCAAAGCGCATGACCTTTTTTTTTTTTTTTTTTTTACACTTTATTACCAACTTAATACTTAGAAGTCTCTTAATTTGACCTTAACACTAGTAATAATATGCTACAGTGGCTGATGTGAGAAAATTATTTCCATGGCAGAAAAATCTAGGTTAGGCATTGAAAGGTCATAGCTAAAATTAAAAAAGTTCGCTCCTTCATTTAAAAGGATTAAGAGAGGCCAAAAAGACTGCAAATCTGCTCCAGATTTTTTTTAATAATAATAATTTGAATGTTGCATACCATTTGTGGCAGTGGGATGACTTTGAGGTTAATCAGACCAATTTGTCCTTTTAATTGCTTTCTATTCAGAGTAGATTCATTATATCATCTTCACTTAAACAGCAGAATTCTTCAAATCAGCCGCAGCTTAACCGACCACATTAACAGCTTTGATTTCATTAACACTTTTGCTGTAGCAGAATCTTTTTTTTTTTATGGATTACCAGGCGGTGACTCGCAGGCATGTTTGTCTACCTCTGAGTGATAAAGAAAAAGTACTTCAAGAATCTGAAAACCTTCAGACGCTGTTAAGCTTTTGTCACACGTGAACAACACTTTGCACACAGAACAAGATGAAGAACAATAGTCTCGTTATCAAGTAGGGGCGAAATTCTTCTCATATATACAGTACATGTACTCAGTCATGAAAATTCAATTAGTGATCTCCCATTCTCTCTCATTTATATGGTCTAAGAGAGCACATGACAAGTGATCTATGCGAAATCCTTCCAAATTGGCATTGTGTGAAAACATGTCACACCCCTGTCTCACTTCTACAGAGTGAACATCCTTTGCTCCCCAGGCTCCCTCGCTACCTTATAGTCACCCTTCACTACACAAAGCCACACGAACAAGGCAATTTGCCTAAACTGGGGGGAATAAGTGTAAAACCTAAAGGGGATACATTTGATTGATGCACACCCATGTGAGTTCTTTGTCTTGAACAAGGCCCGTAGGTACTGTTTAATAATTTTTCAGGTAATAATCACGCTGTCAACGAGATGACGGGCGCTTATGCAGACAGACTTAATGTTATGAGGAGATAAGATACACCCCTGGAATTTCTTTTATGCATTA
>CAAKHB010002533.1:66514-91226 GCA_901007665.1 Aeoliscus strigatus
CCCCCCCCCCCCCCACACACACACACACACACACACACACACACACACACACAGAGCTCATTTTCGGCCACATGTGCATGGTGCACATTGATATCGCTTTGTCACCGATGGGTAGTTTGGCCAACCAGAGGCAGTGACAAATCTCAGTAGATGCAAATGATGCTGACAAACAACCATCGCCGGTGTCACGCCAGCAGAGGCGTGCGCCTTTGAGCAAACAGAGCAACAAGCTACAGCGCTATTTAGAAAGTCTGAGCAGCTGTTTCTCCTGGAAGGTTTCTATCTCCAAAAGTGTTGGTGCAGAGGTTAAAGAAGTACGCCCTCGTCAGTGTTAGTGACAGAGATTTCATGTGACCAGCAGCAGTTTGGAGATCAGTCCCACAGCCCCATACTTCATAAAGAGCCTAATATGCTGTGTCTGAGGTCAGGACCCTCTTTAGATCAGGAGCACTGATGTCAATTGTTTAAATAAAAGTTGAGAGGAACCACTTACATGTTTACAGACATCCCATAATTATGTCACAGGTCATTACCTACCAAGAGGCCAGGTAATAGAGCCGCTGCACAGGCAGAGCCCGCTTGACCCACAGTCTAACCAAACAGATCAAGTGATTATGAAGATATTGACCGATGTGATATGTGATATATCTATGATTGATTTCCTCATTATTGTTTATATGATTATATGAAAGCAATTCGGGGGGAAAAAAAGGGAGTAAAACAATAAAGTGACTTGCATCAGTCGGGCTAATGACAGATTTACCGAGATGACTTCCAACTGACAGTCACCTTATGCATGGTTGTGAGAATAAAAAAGACAATCGTGGAAAAGCAGCTCCCTCATTATCCTTTGTGTCTAATGGGAGGGAATACTTTGACTCCCAGTCAAAGTGTCTCTTGAGTCTTGAGGGATCCATACTTTTGAAGGCTGACGGGGTGCTGATGATTCTCTGATTATTCGATATTCTGAAAACGTTCATTTCCCTAATTCCTCTCCACATCACAGGGGCGAGTCCTGGTGAGTGTCTCATCTCGCCCTGCGCTGTGCACAGGGGGAGGTTCAGGCTCCTGCAGGAACACAGTCATTTGGGCTTTGAAGAGCGCCCTCCCCCCCTTAGCCGGGCCCCCTCCCCGTTCTTTCCCTGTGCCGCTTACTGAGACTAAGATCCTCTCGTCTGTTACATATGGATGTATAATTAATGAGATAAGAATATGCATCATTTTAAGAATCCACGACGGTGTCTGTGTTTTTTTCCGAGGGGGCCAACAGCAGTTCACGCACACACAAGACACGCACGTGCTCACTTGAGTGTGTCACACGCATGCACTCGCCACTCCTCTACCTCTGACGAGCAAACTTGCTTGATGTCGCGCATGACAATCAGTCAGACGGTGTAGAAAGCGGCGCCTTGGATCTCCTTTCATGTCACCTCTGCTGCTCAGGTATATCTTGACAGCTAATATGAAAAGTGGCTTGTTTTGTCAGAAATGTGTAAATAAACATGGCAACACTTCAAGTGAAGGTCACAACTCAATATTACATGACAAGTGTAGCGAGAGCGCTGTCGCATTGAGGTTCTCCCACAAGAAAACGGAGCTAACAAAAGTTGGTTGTCAGAGACTGTAATGACCTGATTAAACTTGTACATTTTCCCAGGAAGGCAGAGGCTGCACGACGAGATCAGCAGTAAACCGAAACCTAATGCTTAATATCTGTGAATCACAACACAGCAAAAAGAAAAATCCTGTATTTTCCTTCCTCCAAAGACAAATACTCAAGATGCTAACATTTAACATTTTTATACTGGCGTGGCCCATGGTTCCAACTACTGAGAGCAATCCAACCCTAAACCTGTATTTACTGAGCCCAAAACAACAGGCGAGGGAGAGAGGTGGAACACAGCACAATCACCTATTCAGATCAGGTACTAATGAAGAATTCCATCTATCCTGAAATTTAATTAAAACCCCAAAGACTTCAGATGAGATGCGATTTGAAAGAGCCTGGGGCTGGTACACAAGCACTTGGTGGCGAAGGGAATCACACTGAAAGTTGATATCGTAATTGGTCCTGATGTATTTCTGCATTGCCTTTGCGGGAGCGTGGGACTCATAGCTGTATACAGGGTCTCAATGGAGTACCTGCTCATTGAAAATGCCATCACTCAAGCACCGCAGATCTGCATGAAATTAGAGAGAAACTAAGGTCTTATTGCAGAGGAAGGCAGGCACAGTTGTTAAATGCATATATTATTTTTTTCCCAGTGTAGGTGTGCATCTGCGCCTAAACAAAATAAATGAAAATCTTTAAGTTGCAAATGCAAAGAGTTTGTCGTTGAAGAAAATGCCACAGGTGCTGCTGAAAGTTTATGATTTCAAAACTGAGTTGTCAGGCGCCTGTGAAACAACAGGGATCGTTAATTACTATTTGGTTTCTTCAGTGCCCTCAATCATTCACTTCACACTCACAAACAGATGAAAGGACACTAATTGTCCATTTCTAGAGTGCTTTCATTTAAGGGCCTGGGTGACTGGTCAAGCCAACAATAAGCTCATTCAAACTTTACCACCATTCACATGTTCTCATTAAAAAAAAAACTTCCTGTCTGAAAATGTCAAGAGTGGAATTCGATCAGTTTCAAAGAATGTGCCAAGAATCATGGAAAGGCTTGCCAAGACTAACACGCGTGGTAAGAGCTGCCACAGATTACTGAACCAAGTTACAGCTCTGTGTTCTGTTCTCTCTCCTTTGCTCTCCCACTCACTCGCTTTTCCCCTGCTCTCCCTCTCTCTCTCTCTCAGCCATAAAATACTTCATTATAACACAGTGAGCCAGTGAGTGTAAGTGATGTAACTGACAATTAAGAGTGAAAGCCTGATCCCAGTCATGGCTCTGCAAATATTTATCCATGACAGACCTCCTTGCAGGGCGGGGTGGTGAAAGGCAGGGAGCGGGAGACTCCCAGTGGTCTGCGGCTCACTGAAGTACGCCTGGAGCCATTCAACGCAGCGCTGCAACTCGGGGCTCGTTTCTGCCGGGCTATCGTTGACCACACAGCTCAGGGGGGCTTCGCTGCTCCTGTGAGGGATATAAGGCAGGATGGGGAGGCGAGGTGGGGATCAGAGGAGCAATCATAATACAGAATTCTTGGTTGAACATGGATAAAATATGCCACAGGAGTGCAATAACATGCCATGAGTGACACAGATGCAAGATGACATAATTTGCAGTGTGAAACTAAAGTTGTTAATGGATACGTGTTCAAAACAGAAAAAAAGACAAGACATGTCTCTCTTTCAGTCTCTCAGTTGTGACAAATGCAGAGAGCAAAAAGTGAAGACAGCCATCCAGGCATTTGTTACAGATGATTCACACTGAAGTGCGGCATGACACAATATGAAAAAAACAACAGCTCACTTCAAACAACATTAAGAAAGCAGAACCACGTCTGAGCGAGTTTTGCAGCTGTTACTGGGAAAAAAAGTTAAGAGCACAGTGTGAACAACAGTTTCAACTCTGCTTGGGTCTAGTTTATAGTTCATGACAAGAATAAATGGATTTTTTGGCCAGTGTGGTGCTGGCCGGCACAGCTACGCACTTGGACGTGCATCTTAGCATGAGTAGCTGCTTGGAGGAATTTGCCGATGGTTGAGTTGGCATCACTTAACAGCTGAATTTCTCTCCACCGCTGACCACCCCCCAGGTCAACACAAGAAGACTGACCCATATTTGACACTTAAAGACCCTACTGGGAAGGTCCTCTCTTAGCATGTGCATTACAGCAAAGTGGACCTCAAGCTGTGATGTGGATCTAAAGCAGGCCGCCAATTCCATTAACTGGTGTACAGGACTTGTAAATAAATAATATGACCATTTAAGTGCCCCTTTTTTCAAAATTGGCTTATCCTGTATAGTATTAATAATAGACATTTACTTTGTTAAACACACAGACCGTCTCTCTCCTGCGCAACGTAACAACATGGCCCCAAAGTGTTTTTACACTTCTGCAGCTCACAGTTTGAGCAACGTTTTATATTGGACACGTGAAAGCTTGCGAGGTTTACTGGAGTGTTATGACTGAGCAGGTCGGCGTTCGGGGGAACTGCTCTGCCTGCTGGTTTGTGGCTGTGTGATGAAAATCTCCAGGGTGCCGTTTAACAGTGGGTGTAAATACAGTAAAAGGTGTAAATACTCTCATTTCTAAATAAACAGCGCAGCAGTTTAGCGTTGAGTGGTGAAAAGTCGGAAGCCCCACGAGTCGGTCCTGTGCTGAGACCCGCTCAAACAATGGCCATGGCTCATGGCAATCTCTGTCGGCATGGGTGAGTGCCCAGCCAGCCTCTACTTGTCATTGTCTCTCCTTTCTATCCCTCCCCTCCCTTGCCCTCCTCATTTCCCCCTCTCTATTTCTCTATCCTTCTCCAGCCCTTTTGGCTCTCCACCACCTACACCCTGACACCCACCCACCATCCCCCCCTCCTCCTCTTTCTCTCTGCAAGGATCTTCAGGCCACTGTTCCCGTTATATACTACACCCCCCCTTCCCATCCACCCACAACACGCCTCCTTCCACTACCACCTCCTCTACCCCTCTACACCCCCTCTTTCTCTCTAAGAGGATGTTCCAGCCACTGCACACTGACAGCTCGGGGATATTGTGTGTGGAAATGTTCCTGTTGGACCCGCAGGCCCTTACAATCTACCGGACAAAGGCTAGAGCACCTTTGCTTAAGGCTCGGCACCTTTGACCTCCAGCTCACACTTCAGACTTGTCACCGTGGCTAATTTTCCTCTCTCCCTCGGCCCTCCGTTATAGATGGGCTCGCTTTACAGGTGTTTTGAGTGATACAACATTGACAGTAGTAAAAGTTAATGCAATGCAGTACATGTTATGGCCGGCAAACAACACCGAAATAAATAAATAAAAGTGGGAACAACATCAGTTGAGCTGAAGTCTGTCACCTCCGGGTGCGATGGGGGATTGTTTCTAAAGAGCACACGGACAGTGAAGATGTAGTTCTGTTCTGTCTTCAGTGAATCGCAAACCACTCTGCATCAATTGGCATTTGTCGACTGCCACGTTGAGAAACTTCACATGAGAGACATATAACATAACAAATAACAAATGCTAATTGCACAGAGTAATCTTTGAACAGACTCAGATAATCTCCTTTAGCAAACATTTATTTTTAGATAGAAAATGATAATCTATAATTTCTACTAGTTGTGAAAACTTAGAATATTGTTCATGTCTTTCAGGCATTCGGTATTTCATCACAGGTAATAATTCAATAATTCAAAACTAGCTGGGATGTGCTGCACTAAAAAGAATATTTCCCTTGACAGAAGAGTGTGATTTCAGAAAATTTCTAATATTGTGCTCCTGTCACAATCAATTTCCAATTACCATAAATCACTTCAGCATAAAGTGGGAGTCATTCAGGAGCTCTACCTATTTTCTAACTGTAATATATACAATAAATTGAGCATTCATATAATGTTTGAAGTAATTTATTCATCCTGGGGAAAAAAAAAATCAAGTGCGACCACAGATGAAAAAAAAAAAGAAAAACAATAGATCACTTTAAATTTGTCAGTTTTCTTTGACATGTTTTGCACTTGCACAGGTCTTCAGAAACACTTTTTCTATCCACTGCAAACGTAAGAATGAATCAGGTAAACCACCAGATCTAATTGAAAGGAATCTGGCGAAGGGTGTAATGGTGTATTGCACAAAAAGGGGAAAAACTCTGAACTCATGCCTCCATCCTGTGAAGCGTGATTGCGCTCATCCTGACTCGATCGGCTGTCACTTTTGACACAGCCTGCCAGAGTTCTCCTTCACCAATCATGGGTAACACGGCGGGTCAGAGGATGAAATAGAAAAGGCCAAGAGCAGTCCAATATTTTCCTCAGCCTTATAACTGCAGATACTTAACTCAGAGACGTCAAAGACTCAAGAGAGCATGAAAAAAGCCTAAAATGACTGTCTAAAAAGGGGGAAAAAATACAGCATGTCTCTATGAATGTCAAAATCCTGATGCGTCCTGAGCCAAAGGCTGTGATACAATTGTAAGCCACTTGCTCAGCGCAGCTCATTCGACCATTTGAAGATCATTCAGATGCCCATCTAGCTATTGCAGCATTAAAGTCGAGAGCTGTTCGAGTGGCAAGCTGTAAGGAATACTTCCTACTCTGTTCTGTGCCACATGTTTTGTTCTCCGCTGTTTTAAAATAAAAACAACTGGGCCGAATAAAGTGCTCTCTAGATAGCCAACAAGTCTTATTAGCGAATGTCCGCCAAGCGGCTGCAGCAGTCGATCCGATACATAAAGGTGGTGGTGGTAGGTGCAGAGTAGGCTACAAAGCACACAACAATTAGGTCTTCTCCCAGCTGGCGAGCCACAGGAGTCAGTGAAGGCATGTAATACCACAGCCTTAACTCTTCCTCCATTATGTAGTGTATCCACACCCCGAAGCAGCAATGTTTATCTACAACAGACTACTGAGCAGTTTCAAATAGCGTTTTTAGCCTCTATTCTCCAGTGCCACAGTAAGAGATTCCAATTACCAGAATGGTAAGGAGGCAGTGAGGGAGGCATAAAGTACATTAGGGATCCCCTGTAACTGCAGGGACCTTTTAGAGCCTCCACTGAAGAGGGCCAGGAGACTGGAGGGACAGTGACCCTGCATGGATAGCCTCTGTCAAAACTTGACCACGTCAAGCACAAAGGCATTATGGGAATCCAGTGTCACCAAGTCCTAATTACTGTCTGTGTTCAGAGCAAATTACTGCCTTGTTCCTCTGATTAGCGGGGAGGCTAATCTTCACCTGTGTACGCCAGCACTGCTGAGGGCCCTTGAGTGTTAGCGCTTCGTCTTCTGTAATTTATTTTTAAATCAGTGCCCGCTCCCAGGAGTTTTGAGTGTTTTGTTGTGAACCGCTTACCATGATCCCCACCACCGCCCCCTCACCCCTAAATCCTTGACTAAATCCTTGTTTGGTGCCGCAGGAAGATAAGCAAGAACAACACTTGGGCATAATTGACTCGTACCCCTCTCCAAGATGTCAGAGCGGAATCATCTCTCTGCATATTGCCTTAGTATGTCACTAACTGTACACTTCTGCATGTTGCAGATATAGAATCCAATCAAGTTCTAAAACAAACTAGCACAACCCTCGGTTCGGAAAAACTTCCCGGTCGACAACACACACGCACACACATTTATTAAAAAAAAAAAAAAGACCCTGCAGGATCTGCTTCTAGCTCCATCACTGCAGTGTGCAGTAACTCACTCGACTCCTTCTTCACCCTGGAGGTTCTCTTTTGAAAATCACAACATTTGCAGATTTCAGTCTGAGTGAATGTCAGTGTCTCGTCTGTGTGGGGCGGTTTACAGGTAGAGTGTTGCACAGGTGTTGGTTTGCACAGGAAATGGCACATGCAGCCTGATTGGGATGGTCCCGAGAGAGTGAGGCATAAACATAGCGCACAGATGGGTCCAAGGGCCAGTGGGAGCAGCACCTTAATGAATACGCAGCTGAGTACTACACTTCACAACATACAAAACAATATTCTAAGGCGGCAGCAAAAAATAGAACAAAAAATGATCTGAATATCATTACACAATGAATTATTCATACCATTTCTAAAGAGACCACGTCAAAAAGTCCCTCTCCTTGCCTTCTGATGATTTCATTCAGTATCTCAGCAGATCTGTTTGTGTGACAAAGCATTTTAGTTACAAATGGTAGCAGTTTATTTAGCACACAGATGTATCTATATATCTGGCAAAAGAATAATTCAAGAGGATTATAATTATGGATCGGACCCAGAGAGAGACAGAAAGAACGAGAGCGGGTGCGTGTGTTCGTACGTGCGTGTGTGTGTGTGTGGGGGGGGTGAATTTGTTGATATGATTCGCGACGTGTGAGCACATCATGTAAACAGGCCTCACACACAGGAAACACATTTACCATACTGCTATTCAGTGTGACGTTGATTCACAACACTACATGAGTGTGAGAAAAACGATAAATGCATCACCTCAGATATTTCACACTAGCGTTGGTAGTGTGTAAAAGCTGTTGTGACAGCTTGGGTATTAGGGCGAGATAGATGGAAAATGTCTTATGAATGCCAATGTGACTGGAGTGACAGGTTTGACACAAAAACACTCCACCTCAGAACAATTAGGCTGTTCTCAGGCCCCATCCAGTGTTGTCAGTGACAATGGGAAGCTGTGAGGATAACTGGTGATAAATAGACTTTAACACCCTCCTCCTTAAGAGCAGTGCAGTCCTGCAGTCCTCTCATATACTTAACTAATCATGACCATGGCCGGCAAATTCATACAAAAGACTAATTACTGTTGTACTTCACTTCAGTCTCAAAGGCCTCTTATATAAGGACTTGGGGGTTCTCCTGCCTCCTTTCTCCTCTTGATGGGTATTTTTTGTACAAGTAGGCCTCATGCTAGACAAAAGCATTTAAAAATTGGTGATTGCTTTCATCCACTTTAATTACATTCAGAAATGGCATTTCTGCCACATAATACATCCCCATTGTTTCAGAATTATCTGGCTTGGGGAGTAAAATCTACAATATTTGACGATGCTCCCGAGCTAAATCGCCTCTTGAAATTGAAATATGCTCCTGAAATCCAAAATAAAAAGCCAGCCTCTGCTGCTGATATACTGGAAGCTCCTTGGCTTTCTGCAGAACGCTATTATTATGCATATCCAGGTAGAAAGTTAATTAACCCAAAGCTTAAGCTAATTATGGTAGCAGAATGCTATCAACCAAACGCTTTCAGTCAGACAGCTGTCCAGAATTGCATTTGCTAATCATTTGTCTTTTGCAGGAGCATATGGTACATTTCCCCGCTATCACAGCAACAACAAACAGATGAAAATCATTAACTAAAAACAATGTGAAAAATCAGACACAGATTTATGTGGCTTTGTGTCAGAGGAAAAAAGGCGGATTTATGGTGTGGAAAATATAATGATAATTTTTGGTTTTAGCCACTTAGGATTTTAGGCAGATCACGTGACCCAAGTGTGCTGGGAATTCAGATGCACAAATATATTGTTTGTATCTATATGCAAATGAGACAGAATGTTTATCCGTGTAAAATTAATTACAATTTTCTATAGGAGCATATGCTTGTTCTTGACAATTTTTAGCTTCTAGCACATTTTGTGCCTCTTTTTTTCCAACACAATATTTTCTGTGTTGTTAAAGTAAGAAATCCCTCAGCTCAGAGTTAAATCAATTATTTTCTGAGAAATGCTTCATGAATTATTTTTTCGGTTCATAAAAACACATCATACTGACTGTTAAAGCGTGATTGATATCAGCATTGCCTCGCGACATTATCAGGCAATAAAGGCTACTCAGGTTCTAATGCAACATGTCATGCACAGGCTCCTGTAGTACATTTCTATTGAGGACCTCACAAGCTAAATTGCTTTTTTCCTGCCCCCCCACATCTCAGCCAGCTTGACAGACAAATTGATCAAAGCATTGTAAAATAATATGCTCACAAAATGTCTCGGGGCAGGAGTCCAGCCCTTTTTGTCATTTTTCACCCTAATAAAAAAACTGCAGTATGATTTCCTCGGTATTATGTGTCTGTGCTCCGTGTGAAAGAGGCGAGAAGCATCATATTTCAGATAATAGTAATCTCCTGTATACAAAATGTGAATCATTTTTCTGTGAACACTGTGGCCATGCTAAAAAACCAAAGGGGGGAAGCTGGTTAACAGGGAGGCTGGTGCGCAGGGCCCCAACAGGGGTTGTTGAGATGTAATGAATTTGTTCATCTGATGGTGCCTTCAGGGCTGTCGTTAGACTGGCAGAGGAGGTTGATTTGAGGAAATGTTGCTAAGATCAGTTAGGAAGCAAAAGGGGCTTGAGACGTTTCTATTAGAAAGAGCTGACGGTCATGGTGTGTAAGCAATACTTCAAGGGCATTTATGGAGCTATAATGGCATTTATCAATAACTATCTATCAATGCCACAAATGCTTTTGTTGCTGCTACGGCAATTCAACATCAGCCAATGGTGAGTTGTGAAAAAGAACCACGGAGGGCAAGCAAAGTCACACAGGATTTCCGAGGCTCGACTCTGCTCGCATATCCAGTGTGGGGTTTACGTCATGCTCTGCATAGATGTTATCTCTTTTCCCTTATCCAAAATATGGTCTTCGAGATCATTTGTCACCCTGACTTCATAAGCCTGCACCACACCACATTCAAAGCTGGAGAGAGCCTTGTTTAGTATGTCATAAATAAATCAATGGAAATGGCTGATCTGAACTATTACAGCTACAAGCAGGCTTTTGTGCGATCTACATGTAAAACCGGTCGGAACGATAAGGCTATATTTTGTCACTTTATCTCGCCTCCCTTAATGCCTGTTTACAATGCGTTACTTCATATATCTGAGGTGGCTCTACGTCTCCTGTCCTATGACTGTAACACTACTAAAATCTTGACATTTTGTTTAATGACTTCTGGCTCACACTTTTGAGAACATACCGACAGTGATGTGATCGAAGCTTCACTTATGACCGATGTAGCAAATGATATTAAACTGAGAAATGATCTAGTGATGCGAATCATTAGATTCATTTGCATATTCCTACTGAACCTGAACACACAAATTAAACCCTGTTCGGGAGGAGACGGAGAAAGGTGCCTGGGCATGGTTACAGGACATCTTCCATAATCAAAATTCCATATTATTAATTTTCTCACTTCAACTCATTAACAACAATTGGAATGTTTTTACTGCTTGATGAATTTTAGGAAATAGCAGACAGCCGAGAAGGAAACACATGTTGAGGTATAATATACAAGGTCATTAATGGGTTTCCATAAATTAGAATTCGAACGTACATTTTCAAAAGGACATCTTCCTATCCGGGTGCCTTTGAAAGTGGTTTAATTTCCCAAACCATTCAAGTTTATCAAATGCGAATCTGTGATACATGGATATTTAATTTCAATCTAATCAAAACTAATCTGAGATGTAGGATGTGGACCTGCTAAAATAAGGAATAACTACTTATTAACGCGAGGTTTAATCAGTTCCATTCGCTTCAGTAAGACTGTCAACATTCTAACAATTTTGAAGGATGGGTAGGGCATGAAATGCAATCATGTATTAAATATCAGAATGTCGTTTGACACTTGAAAGTGCTGCATACAACTTGGAGGGAACATAAATAAACAGGAGAGAACAGCCCACGCTGCCCGTGGCCTACGCTGACCCTACAGACATCAGCTCTAATCAACTCCCATGTGGGTAATAAACAAGTTATTTTTTTTTCTGAAATTTCAAATATACTGCAGAAAGAATCACAACCACATGCCACCAGAAATCTAATTTCAGGCCCAACTGTATTCTAGTGCCCCTCATATTTCTAGAGCCTGCTCATATTTGCCCAACTTTCTCGGGATATTTCTTGTGGGATCTACAAAAACGCCCTGCTTCCAATGAGGAATGGTGGCACTCCATCACAGCGGTGGATTCTGTCTGCCTGTAAATTTCACACCTTTGTTTATCACGTCACCAGCCCGGCTGTTGTACAGTACCTTTCAGCAGGTGCGACATCCATTAGGATCTGGATGGTGTGCACACCATTCTCACATCCGCTGACTTGGATCTTCCCCAGGGGGCTCGGCAATGAGATGGTCTTCTGAGTGCACTGGCTCTCCCTCTGCTTCTTCATCTCATTGCCCTGCTAAGGAAGCACAAATTACATGGCGTACCATTGACATATTCATGTGGCAACTTTCACAATTTCCCACACATATTTGCATTGAATGATCTATTGGAAACCTAGCAGGCCACCAACAGATGATGACTTACATATTTGAACACCTAGCCTCCAAACAATGTCATGATGTGACTTGATCCCTGCATTACTATCCAATATTTCTTTTGTGCATTGAAAAGAATACGCCTATCTAACCAATAAATCGCCCATTTTTTCCTCTCTTTCTGTTCTATATATCACATAAATGAGAAAAACAATGCAGTCTGTTCCCTTGTCTGGTGGGGGATTCCCAAGATAGCTCGACATTATTTTCAATCCGTCATTTTTGGTTGATGGCCGGGATGTTTTTCTAGCATTAAATTTGTTCCTTAGGGTGCAACTCCGATGGGATTCTGGTTTCCAGCCCTTAACAACAGCAAAAACGTGCAGCTTTTCTGACGACTGAGATGGATACTGGCAATAACCAGACAGCAGTTCCTTTTTTATTTTTACTTTGAGGGAAGGAGAGATGATTGACTATGTTATATGTGAGTTTTTGAGAGATGGGGGTTGTAATAAATAAAGGTCATATTGATTGTAAGAGTTTTAACCAAAGAAACCTTTCCTTCCAAGAACCTTGATGTGACAAGGGTCTAGAGGCCACAGATACACCTCTTTCTTTTTTCTTTTTATAATACTTGTTTATAATCCATATTCATACATTTGAACTCATGTTTGCATATCAAGTGTAATGTAAAGCAGCAGGCTGGGTTATATTCTGAAGGGAATTAGCTCAGGAACAATGCATTTTTAAATCTTTCTTCTTCAGCAGATTTTATGGTTATCTACCAGACAAATATTTAAAACTCAAAACTACTTTCAACATGAACTGAAGCCAGTTCAGCATTCTTGTTTCTAAATTGTGTGAAAAAGCTATAACTAAGAAGATTTACAATTTAAACATCATTAATAGATTTACATAAAGATTGACCTACATCAGTTATTACTATGCCAATATAATACACATTCTTGTCTGACAGTAAAGTGAATTTTTTTGACCATTATGACATAAGTGTTTGTTTTTTTAATCCTTGTTTTAGGTTTGTCACTGTTAATATATAGACTATATAGATTATACATTTCTTTTCTACCCCCAGTAATAAACCAAAGAATAACAATCATTGCTGAAAATACAAATTCTTAGTTGTAGCATTAATACAATTCATTTTTGAGTGCTTCTGCGGTGAACGTTCAGCCTAAGCTTTTTTCTTCTCCCTTCCAACAAAACAAACGATACAAGTTAAAAAAGAAGGAATGTACTATTTCATTGAGACTTCCAAACCCCCCTTCTCTTACTTCCTCACACATCCCACCAGCACATCTGTCATGGTATGTGATCACAAATGCGTCTGCCTCAACTTTCTTGTTTCTACTCTTGCAAAGATCTCACTGTATTCATCGGGGGTTTGCCTGAACTGACAATAAAGGCGAGAAATTTCTGAGCCAAACAATAGTATAGTGCACTTTGGATAAGCGCTGAGCAGACTGCCTGCCATTTAGCAAACTGCTAATAGACCCATGGAAAGAATAATAGGATTTGGCAATAATGTCCTCTGCTAATAATTAATACTGATGGTGAACTATGTTTTCTGCTGTTTGAGGTGCAGTAAACACATCTTTAAACGTGGGTGTTTGCTCACCCAGTTACAGTAAACAGCTTGTGTTGTTAAAAACAACTGGCAGCATCCTCATGCTCGTCAATCATCCCACTCGTTTCCCAATAGACTAGTTCCTGGTCAAATCTGCGTGGTTAATGAAGCGTCACTGCGCAGGTGCGTCAATACGACACGTGTTCTTCACGCAGTTTTCAAGCGATGACGAGAATTACTCCCGGAGAGTAAGTAAGTAAGTAAGTAAGCTCACAGCACACATTTAAGTTGACAGTTGTGCTCTTAAACTGTTCTACCTTTCGTTTCCCACAGGCCTAATGCCAAAACCAAAGTTACCAGATCTCCTTACAGAATGAGACACGTTAATTTGTGCGTGTTACGTCAGGCGTCAGGAAAAGGTCAGACACACTTTAAATTCGAACATGTTGCTTACAGTAAAGCATTTAACGTCCATACTGTCTCTGTTCCATGCCGCTTCTCGTCTCCGCTAAACTAGTGTGCTATAAAACAACAACTTCCTGTTTCTTCAAGCAGCGTGGTTCAATTGACCAATCACAAGAGACAAGGGTCCGTTGGAGCTCTTTAATTGGCTGATATAATGTCTTTGTCCCTCCCCTGTCGGGGGACAGACACACAAACCATAATCGGTCTCAGATTGGGATTTGGGGTTTTACAGGATTTCCCCAGTACACTGAAGACTTGTAATGGTATTGATTAAGATTTGTGAATACATTTACAGGGAACATTTGATATAATGTATGTTTTCAAGAATGATTTTAGACACTGCTATATTTCCATTGACAGGTGAGACATTATCCAATCCTCCAGTCAGTTAAGACTTTTGGTGTGTTTATGTTTGTGGGCAAAGCACCTCTGTGTATACATGCATTTATTACCAGCTAATAAATCCAGCATGCATTATGAACAACACATGAGGTGGTTCACAATCCCTTTATTACAGTTGTACGTGGTTCAAAGTAGAATGAGTTTTCTTATGTGGCCTGAAGCAGTCATAGATTTAACTGTATCATAAATTTCAGTCATTACGACCAAGTGTGTGGCATCCGTCATGCATTGTTTAAAAGTGTCTGTTGTTCTCTGCGGTTTTATCTTTATTTCTGCGGCACCCTCACGTCTCTGCATGCCTCCGTTTGGAATGTGTAGGCCAGCGTGGGCCTGTGGCCCACACCCCATCGCAGCGGTGAGGGTGGGAGAGGGGGAGAAAACGCCACCCCTGCAGAGACCATTTTGAAATCTGTGAGGATTTCCGTGCCATCTGGACCCGCTGCCAGTCTGCCCCAGATAGTAAGGGTTGGCAACGGTACCCGACGGTGCAATATGGCTCTCTCTTTAATGAACTACTAACTGTCCCCCGTTTTAATTGATGTGACATTTGAGCCATTTATCTCTGACATTTCAATGAAGGATGATTCTCAGCCTTGCCATTTACTTTTTTGTGCTATTTTCTAAGAGTCATTTGCATTTTTCTGCTCTAAACCTGCGTTTTGTCTCTCATTAGCTAATTAGAGAGCAACATGCACAATTAATGAAAATGAACACAACCTAGTTTGATATAGGCTTGATGAGGGACAATCAGGAAACCACTGTTTTCTTCGTATTCATCAAAAAAATGATGTGAAGGGCTACCTGTGGTAAAAGGTGAGTTCCATAAAGCCTCGTAACCTTTACCCACATACCAACATGTAGCCTACAGTGTGGGACAACTTATGCTCCCAGCATGGGGAGAATCAAGCTCAATTAATCAGCATATGATTGCAGTAAGCAGCCCCCTCTGCTGGATCTTCTGAGCCATACTGTTTGAAATCATTTCAATGCGGCATTAGTCGGACAGACAATTAGCAGATGGGGGTTTTACAGTTAATATTTTACTATATAGTTTGCTTACTTTTAGTTCACAAAGATGTGAACATTTACATTTATTAAAATGCAGCTTTTTCTTTCTTGTGATGTGAATTTAACATATTTAACTACAGCTGCCAGAATCAGTTTTGTGCAGTATAGTACATTTTGTATGTCCAGTAACGTATATGTATTTAGCATGAATAATTTATTTTAAATACAGGGAACACTTCAGCCACGGTGTGTTGAAATAAACAACCTTGTGTGCGTGTGAGTGGCATAACAATACCAAAGGTTCCAGCCTCAATTGTTTTCCATAATGACACATATTTTCAATCTTTTAAAGATATCCTTTAAAAACACGACTCCACCGATGACGACTGTTCCTTTGATTGTGAGCGGCATCGTTGCCAAGGTGTGGTGCCCTGTCTGTGTTGGCAGCCGGGCTGATGTCTTTTGTTTGAGACTCAAAGAGCTCCTTTTCCTGTTCAGTTTCCCTCACTATTTTTGTTTGTGCGAGGTGATGATAGACTTACATGTTGCCCAGCTTCCTTTTAGTGTATAGCACCAGATGTTTGTGAGAATAACAACCCTAACCTTTTTGTCATAATGACAGAAATTGTTTATTAGGGGTTTTGTCCATCCGGCAATGTATGATTGTCATAGCTCAGTCATATACTGCCTGTCGGAGTCTTGCTCCCTTTTCCTGTGTTCGCAGTCTTGCTCTCATGTTGGCGTGGGAGGAGTTGAAGTCATTTATGATATCAGATATTCTCTAAGAGAGCAGAATAGTCCTGACAGACTGGAAAACCAGCGTCCTCTCACACAGTGGAGTGTGTGAGTGTGCATTTTAATCAGCTGAAATGGCTCCATGGGCCTCACATTGCACTTCGAGGAGGTCTGGGTTTTCTCATTGTGTATATCAGTGTTCAGTAGATGTTATGTCTGTTCCTCTAAATCAAACCACGGAGCAGAGATGAAAAGGCACTGTGTTATTTTGTTCTTTTTACTTTGACACTTCTCTCAAAAGAATTAGCCTGATCATCATACGGGTAATGCTGGGACCACAAAGACGTGACAAATTTGCTCGGCCCCCTCCAGTGCCCACTTGTTTAGCGTGCCTGGGCGCCGCTGTCCCTCCATCTCTGATATGATGTTGCTTCTCTATTTTACTGTTGACATAGTGCTATGAATGTCTGAGCACATTGCAAATGAAGAGGCTTGAACTCCTGACAGGCAGTGTCGTCGGCACCATGACACACTGTCCCGCACATGCTGTGCGGCATAATGATGACATTAGGATCCAGTGATAATATCAGGACGCACTTCAGATAAATGACTGATAAACCAGGGGTTGTGCCTCTCGTATTACACGCTTGACAGAGCAGCTAATCAGTGTCCAAGTGACTGCTATTACATAAATCATGAGCTCGACTTTGATGCATATTCCATCGGTGTTCCCTATTCATCACGTCATCTGGGGGAGACTCTCTGGATGACTGGCTGCCGGGCCAACACACATTTTAAGAGCACATTATGTTTTCATTAGAATCTGATATGATCCATTCCAGTGTTGATTTGATTTTATGGGCTCGGGTCATTTGATAGGAAACCAAAGGAGATGGCATGTAGTGTTACACTGTGCAAGCAGCTCGAGGTGTCATTTCAAACCCTCTGCCCAGATTTACAGTAAACATGTGTTTTCGATTAGTTCTTGGAATGATCTGAATTGTTGTAATTGTTCACTTTATCATCCCATTTTTGTGACTTTGTTTTAAAATCATCATCTCGGCACCAGACACCTCATCAGTGCATTGTTGTTGTTTATTACTCGATAAAATTGCACAGCTGAAGTTGGAAGGCAGATGTGGGCTGTTGAAGTGAGCCACCATGTATGTTTTATTCTCCAGTATTGGGGTCAGAGGATGTGAAGGTGGGGGTGTTAATTTAATCCCCATTCTTACCCAGAGCATGGCCGCACTCTCTAAGGAGCTTTATCTCTGACAACTGTGTCAAATTAGAGAGACCACGAGCCCCTCATAAAGAATATGTCTGTCAGACTACATTGTTCCTGGCCTCAGAAATATACGACTGAGAGAGACAAAAATAGAAGATAACGCCTTAGTCCCACAGTTGGACTTGAACATGATGAAATAATTTTCAAGCCATGTGATCCTGTCAGTGAGACTAATAAAACTGACGTCCGCATATTATTCTGTACCTTTTGGGCTTTGCTATTCATAGGTTTCAATAACTATTGTTGTATTGAAAAAAGCCCTCATATTCTTCCCACCATTGGTGTGGTATAATGATTTCGGCCTTTTATACTAATAAAATTCTTGAACAGAATTATTCCGAAACTTTATTAGGTCTTCATTGTAATTCAGCCTGTCCGTATATAATTGATGGGCGTGTAACGTTCCATTAGCCACGGCACATACACACTACGGCCGTCCTGTCTGATAAGTGCCCATCATTTATCTCCCTGGTATCATCGCTGTCCCACAGTCAAACATGTAAAACAACTCTTAATGTTCTTCCTCGTCCCCTATGGGTGTTCCTCCCTGTTATCATCATTGCTTTTATTCTACGGGGACTTCCTCCGGAGACAACATTTTCATAGACCTTTGACCTAAACCATATTTTCCATTTGAATGGTCTGACTAGTGAATATTTACAAGCATGTTTAATATATAATAGAGCTCATCTGTGAGTATCAGAAGCCATTTTCTGCTCAGTCAGGTTCTGCTGTTGGCCTTGGCCCCTTGCTTGAGGTAATATTGACCCCTTTTAAAAACAAAATGACCTATGCCTCATTTAGGCCAAGTAGTATGCATAGGCATTGTACGAGTCCTGAGGGCATACATGTTTATAACAAGGAAAGCTGGCTGTCTCGAATGTAAACATCTTAGCACTGTAATATTGTATCAGTTGAGTCCCAGAAGGTGGTAGATTTAATAATGTGGGTGGATTATATAAGAGAGAGAAATAAAGTAGTAATTTGAAATTGTTTGGGGACCTTTTGTGTCAGTGGTTATGGAGGCTAAGGGACAATTCCATTCCCTCAGGCCGCTGTTAAAAAGGCAATGACTTTTCTTGTACATGCGCAGCATTTTGGAATCTACATGCACCACAGGCTTTTATCATGTGATTAGTAATACATAATACATTTGATTCTATTATCGTGCATGTACAAAAATGAATGGATATCGTGAAAAGAAGAGCTTGACGATGAGTAGCGTCGCAGTGAAGGGCTTGAATATACGTTTAACAGTGATCCCAGTTTGCTTCTTGTGTGCTTATACAACAACGGGGTTTTTAATCTCTCTCTTGCCGATGAAAGTCCCAGTAATTGCTATATTTCCCTTTTTGTTTCAAGGACCTTTGATGATCCCTTGGCTTGCATCAGAGGGCAAAGTCATTAGTGGAGAAATGAGCTCGAGTGAGGAGAAAGAGATTGCGGGGCTCCCAGCATGATTGGAAACTTTGCTTCATATTGCATCCTAATTTGAATTCAATTGTCAATGTATATGTGTTAGAATAATTAGAAAACATGTGCTTTTTTTTCTTTTTTTGCTATTATCCACTATCACACGCTTTCTTATTTTTGTAATCTTAATTTAAATTTACATTGGAAAACTACAATCAGAATAACAAATTTGGATTCAAGATTAAACTTGTTTTCATACTGGGGAAGAGTTACATCACACAAGTGCCTAGAAATATGTGCTCTGTGATAATGCTGCAATCATCATCAAGTTGTTCAGGGAGTGTGTGTGTGTGTGTGTGTGTGTGTGTGTGTGTGTGAGTGATTGTGTGTGTGTGTGTGTGTGTGTGTGTGTGTGTGTGTGTGTGTGTATGTTTGGGGAGTGTTTGAATGTCGGAACATGGGAAATATGAAGTGCTGTCAATCAAACCGCGGTACACAATTCTGTGTTGCGGTTGGGTGACAGTGGTTCTTTCATGTAAATCACAGACATTAGAAATAAAAGACAGGCCTGTTGACTCGTTTCATGCTGGGAATCGGTGGCCCAGCATGTGTTGCTCTGTCTGTGCTTCACTCTCCTGTGGAACTGCAGTCCCCTGGGTCCTAGCACTGCTCCCTGGGGTGCACTGCATATAATTACCCACAATCCACCCTGAAACAGCTCTCATTTACAGTAATCAACAGTCTGCACTTCAAAAGATTCATGTGGCATCAGATAGGAAGAGCCAGCATGTGTTATTATGAATTATTATTATTGCCTCACAGTTATCTATATATACTGAAGCTGATGACTGTGTTAACTAAGGAGACTGTGAGATCCCCGCATGGCTTTTGGCCCATTAAGGGCTGATGAGGGCAAATATGAAGCTCATAACTTCAAAAGCAGCCTGAGTTCAGTAAGGTTTAAACAACAGCAGTGAGACATCAGATGTCTAACATTATACAGTGTGTGTGTGTGTGTGTGTGTGTCTGGAGTGGGGGGGGGGGTGCCTCATCAAGGGTTTAAATTTACATGACTAACAAATTCAGAATACAAGTAAGACATGCAGCATCATTTGATCATTTGGCAGACCTGATGGTGGTCTGTGTGATAATGGTCATTATCATAAACTGGAGCCGTCATTAGGTTTGATTTCAGATAATGGTCAGTGTGGAAACCATTTTATACAAAGAAAAGCCTCTCCCCATTAAAGACATATTAAGTGAATTAACTCACATCATGAGTAGGGAACCACTGTGTGGTATTGTTTTGAACATAATGCGCTTCTAATGTGAAGAGATTTTTCCCGGCTGTAGACAAGGTGGCCAGTTAACATTCATAACGTTTTGCTGTACCCCTGCAGCACCATCTGAAATTATTTTTATTTTCCTTTACGTGTGTCGGAGGAAATGTACGGCAGTCATATAATCTGGAAACATAAATTGTAAATGCTTAGAAAAAGGGAAACAACTCATGTCTTTTTAAATATGTGGATTATTTATTTCTTGTGCGAAACATATAAATTGTTTAAATACACTGAGATTTCACATGGTACTTTGTTTATGTTAATTCAGTCATTATGTTTGGCGAAGCATCGTAGACAAAACATATGTGGCGCTAAACATGCATAATTCTACAGAAAGTAAATAATGTTAATTAAATGTTCTAGCCATAATTATGCATAAACACAATATGTGAACATTGTACGCTATATTCACATAGAAATTTAGACATTGCATAATTTGGTCATGTACAGAATCTTTAAGTTGAACATAAATATTATGACTCACTTCCCAATTTATTATATACCATACTGGGCTTTACTGGGAGTGTTTTGTCAACTGTAATTTGTAGAAATTGATGGGAAAAAAAGCACTGCAAATTACAGCCTACAATTCAAGCGTTAAATAACTCAATACCTATCTCAAACAGATGCATTCAATTATAATATTCATGAAGGAAAAACTGTATCACACATTTGTTTTATCTTGTCAAACCTAATAAATTGGTGGGTTTTTATGTGCACGTGCAAATGTACATTACATACATCAGTAATTGCCTAATTCAAAGATTCTTCTACCATTTACCTCTTGGCACAATGGCGGCTGTGCATCTAGAGACCACCGTCAGACATGACATCCTCTGCTCTCTACTGGGAAGAGCAGCGTCCTCCACAGAAGCTGCCTCTGACCCTCTGGCACTGCTGGGCCTCATCATTGCCGGTCCATTAGGGATGCTGGAGCAGGTCTCCAAACGGGCACGGCTGCACCACATTACTCCTGCCGCTCACTGCTGGCAGGTCCCCTAGTGGCCAGGTCATGGCATGGCATGGGTGCCCTGTGAGTGAGCTTGTACCAGGTCTGCCCTTGACATGCACCCCCCCCCCCCCCCGCACAAACCCCCCTTTCTTTTTCTCCTCCGCCTCCTCCTCAACGGAAGAGGGAGAGCAGATCGTCCGGATGGGGCACTGGGGGTGCCAGCTGGTGCCAGCTGCGAGGGGAGATATCCAAGGTGGCAGACACCTGTCCTAACTTGCGCCCCCCAGCTCCCACAATGCATCTGGTGTGGCCCCGCAGACCCATCGTGGGGAAATGAGGCGCTAACCTTGAGGAGAAATGCTCCCAGCGTCGCATTAAGAGAGGCTCTAATTGCTGAGTGCTTGCACTGCCAAATGACATTAGGAAGTGCTGTCGTTTACTTTAACATAATGGCTCAGCGTGTTTTTTGGCGAAACTTCCTCTGCTTCTCTAAGGTGTTTCACCACAGTGGCCATTTTGGCCCTGTCACGACCAATCCGTGGAGGACTTGAGGATGATGAGCGAATCTTGAGGACAATATTTTTAAAGTCATTTCCAAGTTGGGCATTCAAATGTAAAATTGAGCTCTATGATGGGGAAAAACACTGCAGAGAGCCACAGGACTCCTCCATACTATGAACTCACTATACCATGTAAATAGCCGCCATTTGTAAAATAGCAAGTGCATTAACTGTCCAAGCTGGATGACTGATTATATTATTCATTCCCTTTTGTATCAGACTGCGTACCGGCTCTGTCGTTTCAAAGAAATACTAACACAGTCCACTCACTGTGATTAAATTAAACAAGCATGCTCATTACATTATGCATACTGTAATAAGAATAGCCCTGACCGGTCTGCAGCACTATAGCGGGCTCCGCCGAGAATGATCACATGTTTCGCCGCTGTACTAGATTTTTGGGGCACCCATTAGCAGAACAAAAATCACCTTTGATTTAATGAAAGGTCCTCATTTGCTTACTGTCTCTCCTCACTTACAGGCACGTGGTTAAATTAAGCACCCACCCCCCATCTTTGCCTCCATTCGAAGGAGACACCGTCCCCTCTCCTGCAGTATAATGCGCTGATGATTCTATGATCTGGTGTTTCAAGTCTACAGGACTGTCAGAAATCCACTGCAAGGTGCTTCTAATTGCAGATACACCTCAGCACTTGAAAGTAATGAATGTGAGCATGGTGAAACCTCTAAGGATCAAACGCTAGTAATACATCATCAGTTCTGAAAAGGGTAATTCGTTTCCCTTCGCCAAGCAAAATATTAGAAGTTCAGATAGGGGTTTTTATTATTAATTTATTCTTCCCCCAATACATGTTTTTGTAATTGAAGTGCTATGAATAAAGTAACCCATATATCTAAGTGAGACAAGATGCATCCGTTGACTAGACATGGGATTTCAGTGTGTAAATATTGTCTGTAGCAAGTCGCAACAAGGATGATTCTTCCTCAAACAGTCTTTGGTGATGTTTGATTGGATTTTGAGCCATGTATTTCCCAAGATCATAACTAATCATATTTTATGTGTTGCGTCTTAGATCTATAGTGTCACTTATGTCTAGCAAGCTTGATTTGTTTGAAGTTTTGTTCAGTTAAACACTCGTACTGTTGGCAGCTGTAGTAACCATTTAAATGAACAGATCTTCTTTCAATTTTCCATACTCTCACAAATCTCCATGTATAGGACCCAAATGTTATTTGTAAACTTTGCTTCACCTGATCCCGATAGAGAGAATCACCTCCAGTCGCCATGGGGCAATCATGCCACAGGGACCCAGTCAAAACAAGTCTGTCAGTTCAGTGGAAGACGGCCTCTTACTGCTGGTTGACCCTTGCGGCCACCACGCTGTTGACCCTAGGAACGCAGGGGTAAGAAGTTCAAAGCCCAGCTGTCGGTGTGTGATCTCTTAGTCTAGGCCATGGTCGTGCACTGCAGGGACACTTCCCTCACTGCCTGAAACTGGTCTTCACTCAAACAACACCAGGATATGCTTTACGCCTTCAATGGTGCTCTAAACGGCCCGAAAGTCACTTGAGCGCAGAGTGTTTGTGTGTTTGCGGGATGTAATTTACAGCCTCATGTTGAATGTGAGCTACCAACCTTGTGCTGGGACCAGCACTGCGGCTGCTCGTGGCATCTGCTCAGATGGCCACTGAGGAACAAGCATAACAATGTGCCATTCACGGGCCAGATGATGTCCAACTGCGAAGAAGCACTTGGACAGGAAGGGTAGGGGAAGGGCAAAAAAGACAGGAGAGGTTGATGGACTTTACAAGAAACCACAAAAAAAGAGGCTAAAATCACAAAACATACTCAATAGACCTCCGATGAATCATGGATGGAATTAATTCTGTGGCATCTTTATCACGTTGCTGTTGCTGCACAGCCCGTCACCAGAACACTCACATAATCCATTCCTTGTTATTTCAGTGGAGATACAAATCAGAGTTGTGGTCTGCAGTTAAAACCAGGTCTCAGCGACCTGTCATCTGCGGTGTACAGTTAGGAGGTGACTAACCCCTTGGGGAGGGGAGAAAGTGCTGGGGGGTCTGAGGTGTAAAAACCCAGGAATTTCAGGGCTGATAAATGAGGCTCTTCCTAACTGCATATGGTATGTGTTTTAAACTGACTCCCCCTCGGCCCTCCTCGTAGCCAGCCATCCTTCATAGGAGTTCGGGGGCCCTCTTCTGTATGTGGGGGCCCTGTTTTGTTGCCAAGACAGGCCCCCTGCATGGACTGCATATGGGACTATATGACGTCTGGCTTGGCCGTCTTTCATGGATTGTTATGGTGGTGTTATGAAGGCTTCACAGCGGGTCATTGTTAATTTACACTGACTTTGTAAGCTATTAGTTTTACAAAGAAAATGGTTTGTCACTCAGGAAATACACCTGCTACCTGAGAATAACTGAAGTGAAATTACAATAATTGTAAATAGAGAGAAGTCAAAAGGCGACGCGTTGAGTGACATCTGTCTGACGGTTTCTTAATGTGATCCTGGAGAAGGGAGAGACATGAAAACAGCTTTAACACCACTTTCCGTTATATATATATAGTCCACATACGTGTGTGTGCGTGCACGTGTGACGCTGTGTGCAAAGGGCAGAAGTAGCGCTTGAACATCACACCACGATGTCTCACAACATCAACAGCAGCACTCGTAAATTTTAACTGGGGACAATACTGTGACCTTTTTGGTGCAATGAGCACTTAGTATTGGTCATTTCTGCACATTATAGCCGACGATTGGCCTCGGTGGTTGCTTACCATCCTGTTCAGTGTAGTCTTTGAACCAGCCAGCCGGACACATATGCCCTCCGGTTATTGCACCGGACCTTTGCCTCCTCCCTTATAATAGCAACCCTCTCTCTCAGTCTTTCCAACGTATACTACTCATTGTTTACTGTACATGCAGGTCCAGAGTAATAATAAATAAGGAGCGTGTGTGCCGTGCCAACATGATTGATTACGACAGGGAGGCAAGGTCAGGATGGAGGAACAGGCTAGGGCTGTCCGACTCATTGAGTTAACACTGTATCCGTATTGTATGAATGTCACCAGCGATCCTGTGATTTATTACTACAGCCACTGCTCAATTCTCTTTTTCTACCCCCCCCCCCCCCCCCCCCCC
>CAAKHB010002533.1:101696-126840 GCA_901007665.1 Aeoliscus strigatus
CTCCTCCTCAACAAAAAAAAAAAAAAAAAAGAAAAAGAAAAAAGGAGAAAGGAGTGCTTCTGTAAACTCAAATGCTCACTGTGGATTAAGGCAACGTTATGATAACAAGGTTCATCCAGGCAGAAAACACTGTTAAAAATTAATGCCCAAGTCTCATGCATCTTCCTGCAGAAAATACAAGTTTACTTATTTACCGTCTAACTTGGAATATTTCTAATGACGAAACTGACGTCTGTCAACAATGCTTTTTTATAGGAATAATGAATATATTTACAATGTAATTCAGAACTCCAGTTGCCTCTAGACAGTTGAGCTTCTCCTTCATGCACCTCTGTATTTTATTCAAAGCAGAACCTCACCAAAGGAAAATCTTTTATTATCCAGCCTAACACTACAGCCTGAGGAGAAACACTGGGTAAAACAGTGGCTTAATATTTCATATTGGTTAGATTATTCATCCACACAAAGACATTTCCCTTTTTCCTCCCTCACATTGCAACGTCCTCATTAAAAATGGGACACTGCACATTGAAACTTTTTAAAAATTCAAATATTTTCTTTCAATCTTTAAAGAGCTTATATCTAATGAACTAAGATTTAATTTGGCATGGCTTAACATCCATTTGCACTGTTCATAATTAGGAATGCAGACCTCGGTATGAAAATGAAGGGGCAAAGCCCTCAGTAAGTTCCCAAGTGAAACAAGAATTGGTTCCACTTTAAGTATTAATTGATTGGCTTTGCAGTATCCCTTACAGGAGAAGAGTACACACACACACACACACACACACACACACACACACGTGCACACACAGACACACACACGCGCAAACACACACACTCACACAATTTACAGAACACTCATTTCTCATCAATCTGGTGCTGCTTCATTTGCCTGTCTCTCAGTCCCCCAGAGAGGGACAACCTATCTGCTAGCAGAGCTTAGCATTTGATCATGAGTGTCAATATCAAACTGCAAAGCAGGATTACACACTGCTGTCGTCAATAGGCGTAATGGTTTTACATGTGTTAAGGTTAACTCAGCCATTTAATGTGCATAGTACCTTGGAGATAATCACTCAAAAAGGACTTAAAAATGTCACACAAACCTCAGCAGACCTGGGCGTCTGCAATGATCACACACTATACTCAGAGGGTCTTGTTGCATTTTTCTCTTTTCTAAGATTTGACAGCTTATGACTATGGAGTAGACAATTTCCTCTGTATGAAACTAGTCTTCAAGGTATTTGATTCAAATTTTGTACAAGGAATCTCTTCTGTGATGTATGATCAGACTGTCTGCAGAGTCACCAGAGATACTATTATTGATCATAGGCCGACCTAATATAAATTCTGTTAACTGTTTATTAAGGCAGTGCTTTCGTCCTGCACAGAGTATTCATTGTTGATCAATGCAGTTCACTGTGGACCACACGTCTGACAACTTGAGAGGCATGAAATGATTTCGTACTTTTGCTCTTCACTGCTGAAAATTTCACAAAATATCAGTTTGTGCTTTGTATGATTCTTTGTGTGTGTGTGTGTGTGTGTATGTTCAGAGTATGGGGTATGGGGCTATGTGTGTCCAGGCATAGCCATACACAGGGATCTCTTACATTTATTTTCACAACACATAATACTCTCCCACTGTAAACCTCTGCCAGTGCAAGTGACAGCTAAAAATCCCCCACAATGCTGTGAATTAGGAGCCGGTCTATTAGACACATGATCACATGATGTGGGATTAGTGGACTGGAGTCTTCAAAGCTGCTATTACAACTCCTGAGATGTGATACAGGCTTCCCCACTGCTCTCTGCAGGGGCGTGTGGCTCTTCCTCAGAGAATTACCTGACACCGTCATGTCTGCGCTCTGGGAGACAAGTGCTGTGGCTCGGAGTGGAACAGCCAACATCAGTCGGAAATGCTCCCTCCATGCTGCGCTGAGCCAACAAACCCTGCATTTAATCCCATGTGTGAGCTGCCATGGTGGCTACATGAGTTGACATCAGAGAAAAGGAGTTAGGGTGCTAAGGCTGGAATGATAGGTGATATAGTGGATTACAGATGGGGAAATGCCATCATGCTTAAATAGTGAATGAGACTCAAAATGTTAAAAGCCATTTGCAATTTTGGAGATCGTCGATGTCCCTGCAATCTGAGTTTGTTGGAATTAGGGGTGGAGATATTTGACACTTTCTGTGTGCTGTTTAGAATGTAAAACCAGCAACATTTCATTTACTTTAAGCAGCAGACAAATAATCTGGATGAATTCATTATTTGCAATACATCTGGTTTAGGAGCTCAGCTACCTAGGACGACTGCGGGAAAGGTTTGGTTTTTTTTTGCATGCAAGTATTTCCTCTTCAACATACAACATATCGTTTATAGTGTTCATATCGCAATGTACACAGCAAAGAATAAAAAACAGAAAAAAATAATAAAATTTTTCTGAAGAAAAAAGTGGCTGCATTCTGAACTTCGAGTTACCTTTTCGAAAGCTGAACACTGGGAATTTGGACCTCCCAGCGCAAACATTAACGGACTGAAATGCAGCTATGGATGTAACAAAGGAAACAATACCAGGGAAGAGAGCCAAGAAGGCAGAGCTGGCACGCCTGTTCCTGGGACCATGGGAATTTGGCTCCCAGAAATAATGGGGTTGAACAAGGCCCAGCACCACTGCTACTGTAGCTGGGAAAATGGTGCACCGCAAGCCAGGCTCCATCCAGGGAGACTTAAAACAGGGGCGGGAGGAGGAAAAAAAAAAAAAGAAATGAAATATACAGTTTGGGTTGCACCTCACAGTGTGAAGTGAGATGAGTAAAATAATGGAGGAAGGGAAAAGCCTGTCTTATGTTTTGTCCAGAGTAAGTGAGCGTAAATCCAAAACACTGCCCAGCTAAGCGGCTGGATGTGCGCGAACATAATAAACTGTACGGACTGACAGCGAGCAGGGCAGGGAAGGACAAAAATAAGAATAAATGAATCAAAGCCAGGTATGTGAGCATTAGAGGTAAACTATATTAATATGTATGTATATGTGTGTAATATTGGTAGTATTAATACTAGCAGTCCTTCTCCAGCCTAATTAGGACAATGAAGGGTTATGGGCTAATGTATGACTGCCATGCCAAAGCTAATGAATGCCTGCTATACCTTGTTTCCTCCCAAGCGTCCTTGGACTGTCATCTCCAACCTTTTGATGTTGTATCTGATTATCCAGGCAGCGATTAATCATGATTAAGTAAGCACCAAGTCTCTGCGAGAGAAGAAGGGGAAAAAAAGCAAAGAGGGTGGGTGGACAGCAGGAAAGTTGCCCAGGTTCAGGCCTTAATTCTGGGCAGCACCGTCTCCCGCCTCTGCCAAGTGGACACTGGTAATGAGACAGCAAAGTAAAAAATCATGCTGCTTTTTTAAGTGTCGTTAAAGGAAAGACTCATTATGCGAGCCAGGCTTTATCCCAGCCATAGTTGAGGCTTCCAAATAAACGCCTCTTGCCTTCTGTGGTCACGATCAACTTGGACAACGCTGCACGTTTTCACATGCCCAGTGCTACTTGACAGCCATTTTTGCATGTTTTGTTGATACACACTTTTCAGCATAATTCTCCGCTCGCCGCTTTTCCTCCTCTCCAAAAACATTTTCCTGCTTTGATATGAGTTGATGGAATATAAATGGGTTGGAGCAGACCTAAGGTAACCACCTATTGGCCTTCATGCATTTCTAATGGAACCTGCTCTGCCCATGCTCACAGAGTAAGGCTGGCTTCATTACTCCAAGGTGCTGAGTCTTTTGCCAGACTCCTGCCTTTTGAGCGAATAGATCACCCTTGTGACCAGGGTCTCTGATACTGTATGCACCACGTGAATGCTGTAGCTGTTTGCCCATGTGCCAAAATAATCAAGTTCAGGCTGCATGGCGGGTTATGAAAGAATATTAACTGTGGGAATAACCCGGCTTGACATGTGTCGCCCGCATGCATGATCAAACGAGAGCCTTCTCAGAAAAAGAGTTTTCCAGGTACAGTAGGCCTACTGGCAGGGAAGTCTGGGCCTGCGATGACACCAACTCAATCACTGTTACTTTCAAGCCAGTGGGGTCAGTGTTGTAATGGGTTTGGACAAAGGTACAATGATTCGCTCTTTTTGCTTTCCGACCCTTTTTCTGTTAATGCATTTAGCATTCAGCGCCTGTAATGGCTTTCCCAGCATGGAGGGATGCGGAAAGCTCTTGCTGAAATACATTAAATGACGTACCGAAGGATGTAGAGCAGCAGCCCACATTATTGCCACTATCAATAATACAACTGTTTAAGTGGTCTACTTGGAGTATAGGCAAATAATACTTCCCCTTCTTCCACTCGGGTGCCGCTCACCGTGAAAAGTATTTCATAGGATCAGGTCGGATGTGAAGGAATTTGTCTTGAGCGGTCACTTTGTAAACCGCATGACTGTGTCATGGTTTTCCTGTCAGAGCTTGTTTCTCTTAAATAGAGCTAAAATTTGATTGTACTTTGAGGATTTAAGGTTTCCATGGTCATGTTTTTCTTCACCGCCTGGTCATTAATCTTTCTGTTTTCCTCCCTTAAACCAATATTTCAAGCTTAAATTGTGGCAGATGATGTGTGTTCAGGCTGTTTTGTGGGAAAACATAGCAGAAACCCCTCTGATGACTGCACTGCAACTTTACATCTCCCTCATCTAATATCTGCCTAATTCTGAAGTGGAAAACTTCCTGACCGCAAGCGCATAAATCCGCCACACTTTCCTGTAAGTTTTAATATAGAAATGTATAGTCAAAATATGGGAAGATGGAAAAGTGAGGAAGCATAAAGTTATGTTCCTCAAACCATGTGCCATCAAACATGGAGAGGAATCGAGGAGATCACCATATAATTGGTTGGTGAGTGTGTACACATGTCTCCCTACAGGTCCAGCACAGTCCTCCAGTTCAACACAGGCTTTGAAATGTGGATTCAAAGCTAGCGGACTTCCCTGAATCACTGAAAACCCTCAGGACATGGGTTGGCCTTTGCGGAGGTGGAAGCCAAATATGAGTCTGAGAAGATGAAGCACCCTGGCCTATCGTCTGTTCCTGGTAGGTGTTCACTCCCAATAAATATTTCATTTTGGTACAAAACAAATAACTTGACATAATTCCTCCCCCTCTCTTCTGAGTAGAATGACAGAGTGGCTGATTTACGCATGGCAAGAGGTGTAAAAAGCATAGAGGCATGCCGCTTTTCTCTATCCACCCTCTAATGGATGCAACCCGGCGGGCTAACAACTGTTTGCCTGTTTGTCAGGGACCTGTGAAGGGAAGACACACTTGGATTCATATGAATAGCCGCCTGTGATTTCCGAAGAACTCTGACAGATAACAGTTGGCTGGACGGAATTATTCTGCACTGAAGATATGTGAGCACACAGCTATGGTAAAAATAGTAATAAAACCCATTTACATTTTAACTACAGTTGTAAAAAAAAAAAAAAAAAAAAAAGATAAAAGTGTTAATTACTTCTGCAGTGGGTTTTTAGTGTGTTCCTTCAAGAGGATACAGGGGCTAAATAGTTTGACCCCAGCCAAAGTTACATTTGAGACATGAAAGGACAAGTGATTTAAACTTTAAATCCACTGTGAAAGTGCTTTAACCACTTAGCTGTTTCCCCTCATTTCTTTCTTCGTGAATGCTTGAGGCTGTCTCTGCTTTGTTGCATTTGTCAATCACTGTAATTTGGGCTCCATTTCCAAAAATAATTATCAGGTGAGTGGCAGCCCTTTGCCTGGAGTGCCAACTTGGTAGCGACATGCCCAAGAGTATTAATTATGCCGCTCAAAATATGAAGTCTTTTAATAGAGAGGCTGACGTGACATCATTGTTTAGAGTCTTTCTTCCCCTACAAACATGACAATCACAGCTGTCCCTCTGGTCATCAGCAAAGATGAGGGGGAATTGTCAGAGGAAGTTATTAACAAGCTGTGTACCATGTGATAAAGTCAGTCAGACTCTCACTGGTACCGTGTCTGTTGATTCACATAGAGGAGACGAGGAGAGCGCACGTCAACAATCTCAGTACAGCTATGAGACATGCACAGCGAGGTGGAGATGTGCGGCACATAAACCGCCTGAAATCTTTCAAATCCATGTATCCAAAATTATTGTTGAATGTAACTTGATGCTGCACTCAAAGGACCATCTGCTTTCATACAGTCGCCATCTCTCAACTCTCTCTCTCTTTCTCTCTCTCTCTCTCTCTCTCTCTCTTTCTCTCTCTCTCATTCTGCCAATCAAGTCCTCACAAACAGCGCTGCACTGTAGTTGTGCTTCACATTCAGCAGTTGCTTCTGTGAAACCCTAAGAGGGAGAGACAGCTTCCAGGTCTCATTAGCATCCAGTAGCGGCTAATGCTGCCTCCCTATTACTGTCTGAGGAGCTGAAATTCAGTTGGAGATGAGCACAGCCCAGGGGGCTTAGGGTTGCCAGTTTAATTAGTGCCTGATAATTTCAATAATGAGTGACAATTCATTGGGGCTTTTTAGGTTGGCCCACTGTTTGAGTGCAAATCGATAATCCTCTGTTTCTTCCCCCACTCTCACGAACAGATAAAGGGCGAGCATGGGGTTGGGGGGGGGCTCTATCCCTTTGCTGGAATTAAATGAAAAGAATCAACTTAGAGAATGTCCCTTTGAAACCAAGAAAGGGAAGCCTATGTGATTTGATTTGCTGTTATTGGATGAGCAGGTGGGTCTTTAGTTGCTGTCGTGGGGTCCAGAGTAAAAACAATTTGCCTGGAGTGATACGGGGTAAGTGACTGGAGGTTGAGAGGTTTACACTTGTTCTTTGCTACTCTTCCAGACGATGCTGGGGTGTTGAAATCAAAGCAAAATATACTCCAATCAGTGATCAGACGGGTGGGATGAATTTACTGAGGCATACATCACCTTGAACAGGATTTTTGTGAGAGATAGCAAACCTAATTCTATTCTTGCACACCGAGCTGTTTAACATACAGTATAGCGGCATAATGAAATGATGAAGAATGGTAATTCATTCAATTGCCCCTAGGCGGAAAAAACATGTTTACCTTGGTTACTTGAAAAAGGTGTTTGAATCCCTTGTAATTCCGGGACAGGCAACACAACACTGTTGATGCAGCGCCAGAATCCTGTGTTTTTCCTTCTGGAAGGTGTTTCACAGCTCTGCATGGAGCAAGAACAGGTGAGTAAAGTTTAAACAGGCACCTCTCATAGTCACAGAAATAATTATTAACGCAAGCATGCGATTTTACACTGTTATAGAAAACAAAGAATCAATTTTAGGTGTCGCTGCATTAAAAGTACCAATTAACTGTATAACACCTAGCTGCTGCCTGACACTTGAACCATAATGATTAAGGAAACAGGAAGAGGGAGCCCATTATTCTCTAATACACCCCTATGTCTTGAAAAATCTGATGCCTGCAAAAACAAATTAGCAGTAAATATTCGTTGGGGAAAAAAAATGAAAGTTGACACAAAAAATCAGTAAATTACCTACCTGCCTGTCAGTATGGAGAGTTCTGTTCAGCAATACATGTTACGTGTAACATGCTTTTGACACAGTATGTTATATACAATGTACTCATATAAGACTGAGTCAGCACTTGAGCTGCCTCAATATTCAGACCTCAGTGCAGCAAGGGCACACAGCGTTTTCCTCAGTCAGTTGACATATTGTGAAGGACAGTAGCCTAATTATTCCCGAGCAGTAGCACAGACCTGCCAGTCCCCGTAGATTGAGTTGAACCAGCCTGAAGTTTGGTTCCTGAGTGCCTGCTACGTCTGCTACGTCTGGACCACGGGTTATTTAATTTGGACTTTCACCGGTATGAACCTGGCTCACTCATCACCCCGACCTGTTAGTCTCCTTCCATTACAAGCCCAAGAAAACAGCAATCATCACGTTAATACGGAGAACATCAAGAGACTATTGATTGTGGTTACTCGCCGAATATTCCCTCCATGACATGCGGTTCAGTGCCCCTTCATGCTCGTCTGTGGCAGTCTTTTTAAATATTCATGACGAGCTTGCCTTATGGTTCTGCAGCTGAATTTCTAATTGGGTCGTCAAAAGAGATACAACATGCCCTTAAGCAGGACCGTAACAGCGGTCAGCTCGAACAGAAATCGTGTGATTCAGCCACGGGGCTAATTAGCGATTAGCATTCAGTGTTTACAAAGGTTTTTACCTGTGGGCCAGGGGATGGCTGAATTGAGCTTAAATCACTCCTTCCTGCCTTTGAAGCTTCAAGAGCTGCCTGTCCATATCATAATGACTGGGAGGAGAGAGGGAAGCGCTTCTTCTGTGTAACAACATAATCATCAATTAAGGCAGGGAAATGGCAAGAAGTGGGGATTTTAGCTCATTAAAAAAGCCCAGAAGAAAGAAGAATCTCTGGATTCATATTTTCACTCTCCTCCATCGATGTCTGCTATCTTTACAATTTGAATGATTTTGTCTTTCAAGATGAGTGGAAATCCAGAAAATGTAATTCACAGACGAGGAAGCAGCCTTTCCTAATAAGGGTTAAAATATGAATGACATTTGCGCCGAGACTAGGTGGGATGGAAATGGGACTTCCGTTCATTCTTGCCCTTTCTTTAAATAATGTTTAATGCATTTTACTTGCCCTTATGACCCAAATTAATTTCAATAATGACCGATCCAAATATACTTTTAAAACAGGCATTAATGTATTTTTATGGGAGAACCAAATTATAAAGTATAGCCTCAAGTTCTTGCTGTAAAGTCCTGAAATAGCGATGTGTTGCATTATTAGGTTGAAGGGCATCTTGTTTTTTGTTTTAATCAAACATGTGATGCTGCAGTTTAATTACTAACGAGCTGTTAATTCCATATGCTTTACTTATCTGACATCAAGCATTTGTGTAGTCCAATTTGGGACTTTCATTTGATCACTGTGGACACCCGGTGGTTAACCTGGACCCGTGTAACATATCATCACATTGGAGCCACAACAAGGACATACAGTCGCTCATGTCTTCAGCTGCTTTCCAGACATTAAAAAGAATATCAGATTCCTCCAACTTCTTTGAGGATGTACTGCCTTTGAGAGAGGACTTCTTTTGAGCATATCCAAACGTTTTCATCTCTCTCATTTTTTTAAATCTATTTTTTCCACCACAAAGTAGGGACTCAACACAAACTAATTCTGGCTGATAAAACTGCTCAAATGAATTTCCTGCCTAACAAAATAAAAAGATGGCTGATAAAGGGCTTATTAAAGAACCATCATTACTCTCACTTTGGGGTTGGAAAAATGTTGACTGAGAAGCACTATTATGTACTTTTTTTTTTTTTTTTTGCTGATGTTGCTACAAACTAAGGTGATGCTGAGGCTTTTCCCTGTTGTATAAGGATTAGTTGAGTGGATGAGTGGACCTGTCAATGACCATATCCAGACAGCAGGAGCAGTGCAAACTCAGGGATGAGAGTCAACAGCAATTAAAATCTATCAGGGGAGGTGAGAACACACACAATCATGTTTCCATCACTTCAGAGGACAACACCTAATTTTACCTTCCTTTCCTGAAGACTTCCACTGACTATAACTAAATCTCACCTCAAATTCAATCATTCATGTCGAGGACTCACATTAGGAGGCGAGTCGACCGCACAATGTGATTATATAAAGAGATGAACGTCTCCCCAACCCATAGAAACACACTCCATTTGCACAGATGTCAGTCTGTCCTCACGAAGACACAAGAAGCACGTTAACGGGTCGTTTGGCCACTAAAGGATGATAGGGTGACGCTCCCCCACAGGAAAAAAAAGGGACAAATTTAAATTAATAATTACAGTACATTCAGCAGCATCCATGCTAGTATTAGTAATAAGTAATTATCAGTAAAGATATTCTTACAACGTGTCATTGTCCAATCAGCCTTGTTCAGTGGGTGTATTCAGTTTGGTTGAGACTCAGCCAAGGCTCCCATAGTTTTCCATGACGGGTCGATCAAACTGCAGCCTCTGCAGGTATTTCGCCGATCTGGTACCAAAGTCACACATAACGTACTGGTCCATCTACTTGCATCTAAAAATAACGCTGTTCCACATTGGGAGAGAACTACGTTCAGTCATTGTGTTTGTCACGATAAATCTGAAACTGTGGCCCCCGATCGTTGGCTTCTGCTCCCATTTTATGATTTAAAACAACATATATCGCTAATAAACTGCATAAAAGCCACATGATTTAGGAGACAAAATATGAAAATTTGCTAATATTACAATAATCTGTTGATTGTTTTCTTGTTTAGTCTGTTAAATGTTTTTGTTTTGACATATGGAAGCCACAAATCATAGCTTTGATATCAATTTTGAATTCATAAATAACATGTTAAATCAGTTTTGATTTGTATTTGGATGATGACTGAGACTACCACCCCCACTCCTCCCCCTGCAGATATTTTTCAGTCGTTGCCAGTGACGTTAATTGACATGACGTATTCCCTTGTCCCTTAGCCTGAACCTGAACCCAAACTCTCTTCAAACTTGAAGTCTAAACAGTGTCTCAGAAGGCAAAGACCAAAATGTTTTCATCGCGATGGCTTAAAACTCAAATTATCCCTCACAAGCACACATAGTATTTCAGAGTAATCATAATTACCATGTCCTTATGGTATAATGTGCATTTCCCGTGTCCTTGTGAAGTAAAAGTTGTGTTTACTCATAGAAATGCTCTCATATAATAAGATGTACACGTCATCAGAGCTGTATCCTTTACTATGCAGATCCTGGCTGTATATTTTCCATTTCCTTAATTGCTCATTAATGAGATGGAAATATATTTCTGCCACAAAGTTTGAAAATGATGCTCTCCTCGAGAAAGCCATAAATCTAAACATTTGAAAAGGAATTAGTAACGGGAGCCTCCCATTCTTGTTCTCTGAAAAATTAATGCAGCACATGTTATATTTATGGCAAGGCCGACTGTCATTCATTTTGCCCGAACTAACAGAAATTAAAAGTGACAGCAAGCTCATCAAGAATGAATGCCACTGTATTCTACATGGAGCAGAATAGACAGGGAAGAAAAATCAGATAATAAAACATACGGCATCCATGGTGCATCTGTAACATGGCAAAGCAAAGCATAGAGAAAAGCTGTGGATGAAGGAATGAGGGCAAAAGAAACCAGAAAACACAGAGCGAAATTCAGCTTTCAAACTTTTACTTCACATTTTATTTTCACAGTAGTTTTGACATGAAACAACAGTTAGAAGATACTGTGGTCTACAAGATACTGCACTGAAACAAAATGAAAGCCATAAAAAAAGCATGATAATTGACATGCGCAAAAAAAAAAGGAAGAAGAATAAACAAGTTAAATACTTGTGTGCAGGATTATCTTTCATGGTTACTCCAGATCTATTTTCAAATATTTTCCAGGATAATTGGTGGGTACACTGATTAAAGGGGTAAGGTTTAGATCTCGCTATGCTGCAGCTAAATGGTCAGGTTCCCATGTGAGAGGAAATAAATGAAATATTAGTTTATTACATATTTAAATCTCTCTCCCCAGGCTGTCTCCCAGTCTTTTCTCTGGGTTGGTTTGCATTATAATGCTCACCAAACTGTTTTCCCAACTAATGGCTTGCAACAACATGGTCCTGCATTCCCCCCACTGATTTTGGTCTAGTTTTTCATAACAAATTACTGGTACGCTGAGGGAAGGGAGAAGCCTCCAACTTCCTGAAGAGGCAAAAGGGAAAAATTCATCTTTAAGCAGTACAAAGTTGAGCGTTGCCTGTGGAGCGTTCTCACAGTGTGTATCTGCTAAACACTGAGAAGAGAGTCAACTGCAGATAATAAGTCAATGTCAGGAAGCTGACAGCAACATTTGGAAATAGAAAATCCATCCTGCATGCTGCTTCTTCGGAAACGATTCTTCACAGAGGTGCACAATATCCTGATGCACTTTTCACTGATGAACCGTGGTTTTATTATTCTTATTGGGATATTAAGTCCAAGGTCGCGTTTGAAATTCCAGACTGCTTTGTAAGTTCATAATCTAAGTCCTATCCATCAAAATGCTGATGTATCAAAACAAACAGAGAGCTGAAAGCAGAGATAGTGCACGGGATGGGCCCTCTGAATAATCGTTAAGGGCAGCCCCCACGCTCTCCCTATCTCAGGTGTGTGATTAAAATCAATTAAATCACTCCTCCGGTGTCAACCGCCCCAAATCTCCTGACAAATGAAACGGTGCTTTAGGAAGACGAGGATGTTCCTGGTCCTGTCGTGGCTCGGCTCATATTCACAAATGAGATTAAGATTGGGCTGCTGAGGGATTTCAAAGGCCTGTTTTCCATAAGAGCATGAAACAGCCTGTGAAGCTCGTGTAGGCTACATTAAGTAGACTTGAAAGTGTCTGGAGCAGAGATCAGCTCCCAGCCCACAGTGAGAGTAACTAGCTGGAAAAGAGGGGAGATTATTTACCTGCATCTGCGATGCAAGACTGGAAGTTGGATCTGTATCACAGAACTGTTCGGGAAAAGAATCGAGTATTACATAAATTCTTAAAAGGCCTCGATCTATTTATGACAAAATATGATTATGATTTGTCTGATGCATCCATTAATGAGTTATTCATCTAATATTAATATGTATTAAATCGTGTGTTTTGAGTCAATACACCACAGTATTGCCTTTGCTGTGTCTTCAGACAAATTAAGCCATTTACACAGCATCAATATGGAATCATTAAATGCCCTTTGTGTATTGTTCTCTGTGGTCGACGGACCACCCCTCTTTTCCTTTCTCACTCACTCACGCTGCCTCTTTCATTCACTCAGACACACACGCACACACACCAGCCTGGCGCGTGCATCAGATGTGAGCGGAGGTTTGAGCCCTCCGCAGGCTTCTTTATGACGACAGTCGGTGAGATCTGCTGATCCCATCTCTAGTGGGCCTCCGTAACCCCCCTTTGTAACATTAGGCAAAAGCGCTAAATCAAAGTGTGGAGTCAGCCCAGTGTGTGTTTAATGTCCCCCTGCTCTTGTCACCAATGACCAGGGGCGGACCGCCACGTGTCCTTGCCCTATCCCCCGGTGTACTATCACTCCTTTATCTGTCCACGGGGCATGGCCGCTCTCCCAAAGACAACCACACATGCATGCTCAAGAAGGACCTTTTTTATTCATCTCAACACCCACAGAGAAAATCAGACATCCCAAATTGTTCCCCTGCAGCATTTGTTTTATTCATTTCATCCCACCCTCACACTTAAATGTATATCTGTAGCAATAATCATTACTTACAATGTGGAGGAAGGTTGCTGTTTTTTTTTTTTTAAACTTCAAAAGCATTCATGGCGAATTCTGAAATTTGTGCAAAACTTTAAAATATGCTGCAGAAATGTTTTTCCAACTACAGTAAACTTATATAGGACACTGACCTGTATTTCATTTTGAAGAGCAGAAGAACAAAAAAATACTTTTTAAACTCTCAGATTCTTGAGGGAAAACAATAACAGACAGTATGTTTATTTGCGATGAAACTACACAGCACAAAGAAGCAGAAACCACACCGAGGGATTTTCCTGACTCTAGAGAAGGGTACAACCAATATTCCCAAACCCTTGCCAGGACTTGTGATTCCACTATATACTTTTTTCCCCCCTCTCCTTTATGAAGGATGATCAAATCAAGGATGGAAGTGTCTTTCATCAGTCTGTTGGAGGGTAAAGAGAGACTTTCAAAATAATCCCTTAAGTAGATGAGGCTTTTTATGTATTGCTTTTTTATTATAAGATGCAGCGTGTTTCAAGATAGCAAAGGAAATGACTATTATGTTGAGATACTACCTTCATGAATGGCAGCACCTTTGTTTTTTTTCTTGAATCATCCACAACAGTATCACATGTCCGCACATGTGATCGAGCGGTGTTATTATTCAGTCTCTTGACAGGTCATATTTTGTCAAATGAAATGCTGAATTGCTTCATACTCCACACGCAACTTGAAGTGATACATGTAAGTAGAATTAAATTACTCTATAGCATATTACAGCCTCAGTGGGATTGTGGCTGTTCCTCCATTTTTAATAAGTGCTTATTTCCCAGGGGGCCTTGTTGGGCACTGTGGGTCAACAGTGTCCAAGAGGGCAAAGCTTGTTCACCACATTCTAGAGCCCTTTAATTGCTTGAGGTTATGTGTGCTATTATCTTCCTTTTTCTCTTTCATTATGGAGGTGCAGAGGTTCGGGTTGACCCATCCTCTCAATTTTGAAAGCGCTTGGCATGTTTAGCGCACTTCAATTAAGTCTGCAGAGGAGTGCTGTGATGAGATTTATCTAATTAATTATTCCAGTTTGGTTTTAGCCCATGCATACATATATATTATTTTTTTTGTACTTCCTTAAGTGACTCAGGTCCACTCTTGTTTATTCTGTTGTGATAATGTTACAACTGTAACAGCAATATTTTCGGTGCTCCCAGGAGGGTTTGTTCTGACTCAAGCATAATAACCCACGGCAGTGTCTGTCTGACTCTCAGCCATTCTCATTCCTGCTTGCAGCTGATGCCGTAACCCCGGCCCCTTCCCTGCAGGCTGTGCTGACGGCTGGCTCAGAGCAGCCACACACACACACATATACACATGCAGAAAATGACCTGTGGACCCCACATTTGCACAAATGTTCACATGCAATCATATGCAAACACACGCACACATGTATATACACACATGCCAGTGTGAGCACTAACACACGTCTCAGATGTGTCTGTCATTGCACTTCCACTCTCATTTTACTTCATTTCCCTCCCCTATTCTAAGTGAAATGACAGACGTGCACTGTGGGAGGAGGTGGAAGCTTTAAATGCTGATCAGTGGAACAACAAAAGTTGCTGTAAAGTTGCATTAGGAGACAGGTTCAGTTGTAGAGATTGTTTTTGGTGCCCATTTAACTCCAAAGCACTGCACTTGTGGGTAAACATTGCTCCTGTGTAAAGGATTTTGCAGTACAGAGCTCAGGCTTCACGGGGGGATTTGATCACGTCTACCTGCGCTGACAAGTCTTTCTCCCTTCAGTTCAAATGGAGGGAAAGCAGATGACTGATCAATATAAATGCAGGTGTTTGGAGAGAAGCTGGGGATTGATCAGTAATAGTCCCGTAAATCAGTGGGAAAAAAAAGAACAAATCACAGGAAAGAAAGTGAAAAGTTAAGTAGGACACTGTCAGGGAATCCCTGGATACAAGTGTTGGAAAAACTGCACAGCACAAATGAAAAAGAACAGAGGAGAGCTGGTTGGGGAATTCAAAAAAGAATAATTAAAAACTCAAATCGGGTTCTTAACTGTGAGAAAGAGAGAGAAAGAGGGAGTGAGAGAGTGGGTTTTTTAAATCCACCAACAAGAATACACTTGGATGATAACTGCCTCAGCCGTAGGCTATTAAAATATTAACCACCGCTGTCCGAGCTGGGACTTTCCAAGCGGTACTGAGCAGTATCCTCCCCGGATAGTGGGCCTGAGAGAAAGGCTCTGCTCCCGTTCACTGCCCTGTGGGAGGCTCGGGCTTGCATGAGGAAGTGTTTTAATGTTTCTCAGATGCCTGGCTCACTGAGAGAGCTTTGACAAGGCAACTGTCCCGGGTGTGATTTAAAGGTGTGCACAGAGGGAGCCAGGTACTGGAGCTAAGGGGCTCTTAAGCTACCAGAGGAAACGGAGCTAATTTTTTTTTTTTTTTTTAAATTCCCTTGTTGCTGAGTCGAACTTGGTCCCTTAAGTTTGTGTCGATATTATGATGTGAAACGGAAGCTTTAATGTCACTGGTACCTGATATGTAACACTTAAAAGAATCCAGTTTCGCTACAGAACATGACGTGACCTTGTTGAAATGAAAGTGAAACGGAAAAAAAAATCTGTAAATAAAAATATGGAAATTATTTTATCCCAAAACCGGATTTGCGTGTGTGTGTGTGTGTAAAAGTTGTTTCCTTGTTATTTAGTTCATTGACTGATGCTTCCAATAGCCTGCAATTGCCTGGAGCTTATTACACTCATAATGTATAAGCAGATACTTAGTGCGTATCTGTCTAAATCATTTAGTGCGACTGCATTTAGGGGAACACATGGCAAGGAGCTCACTCTCATCTCAAATAGTGCAATTGTAGAGGTTTTATTGAGTCTAACAGATAACAGCAATTATTTCTCTGAGTGTGCTTTCTGGTGTCTGCCAAATGTGAGCTGGCAGATTATTAAAAAGACAAGTGGTCTCTTTGATACCGAGACAAAATACAAGGCTGTATTTTTAGCAACCATAAAAGGGTGCCAGCTTTGTTCAGGTGGAAATTCTGCATGGAAATTAATGTATGTTCTTACGCCGCCTGTAGCAAGAAAGTCATGGATGGAGATGCGGCGGTACGCTGAAAAGTTGGTGAATATTCAGAGTGGCAGGTTATTTGAATGTTTTATGAGGTTACAGAATCGTGGCATGTATCATGGTATTGACTTAAATTGTTAAAGTAGCCTGAAGTTCATCACAACGGGGTGAGGTCTTTCCGCTTTTATTCCCCAAACTGCGCACTGGATGTGTCTCACTCGATTCCAGTCAAGTGCTGCTGTCCTGTCTTTGCCTTTATGTTCCTGACACTCATCCTTTCTTTACCTCACCCAACACCCACACTCTCTGCAGCTGACTTGTCCCAGTTCTCCCAGCGTTCCCCCAGCCAGTCTTGCTTTGTCTCCTGCGTTGTCCCTTTCTCCCCCCTTTCACTCCCCCACAGTAATGTCCCATTTCTCCCTGGAATCAGGAGCCTGGCTGGCTGGCAGGCAGATGGGACAGATGAGGATGGCAGGGATTGGTTAATCCCTAATCTGCTGTGTCTTTGCCACTCTGGACCACAGACGAGAGAGGGAAGCAGAGAAAGAGAGCGAAAAGAGAGGGAGAGGGTGATGGAGCCAGCTAGATGGAGCCAGCTGTCAGATGGAGAGTCTTTCATGGTCCTGCGCACACAACAGCTGCACAGGGCCCGCCTGCACGGCTCTGCATTATTAAGCATCTTTTTAGTTGGTTCCAGATGCAGACCTAGCTGTGTTTACCCAGGCTTTGTGCTTTCTTGCTCCCCCCACCCTGCTCTCCACCTCCACTTCCTACTTCACCATCCCGTCATTTCCCCGAGTCCTTGTTGCTCAGCAGCTTGATGTGGTCAAAAGCATTTGACTTCTCTCGTGTGTCTTTGCTTTAGTGTAATGTGACCTCTGGACCCGGAGCTAGCATTAACACCTTAATAGTTAAGCCGTGTTGTGTAGCGCCATTTAGATGATGGGAATTTGGACCATTTAAACATGTGGAGACTCTTACAGGGTCAATGTCTTTTCCGTCTTGTAGGGAGGAAATGAAAATCAAGCTGCGGTGAAGTTGGTATGTACCGTGCCAGAAGTGATGTGGAGGAGAAGAAAACCTTTAGCTGACGAACAGATATGATAATGGCATAGAAGTAAAATGTAATTATGACATAATTAAACTCTTTCATTGCTGTAATTACCTCGTGTTTAACGTGGCGATGGCATTGCTACGGCCTGTGTCTGTGTTTAAGATGTGCAAACAGCCAAACTTGTTTAAACACAATTGCAATATGCGCACACAAACACATAAAAGTATGTGCAAACACACACATGCGCGCACACACACCACTTCACACCAATATTCACATATTCACACAGCAACCTTTTACAAAAGCCAGCTTTGAGGGGGCTAATCTGCGCCTCGGTCCCGTCTCTTGTCAAGTTCAAGAGGGTTAACAAATCTTTACCTCCAGAACAGCCCTCCTCTTCCCCCTTTCATGTCCACATTTGTTCGCTGTATGTCCAAAAATCTACAGAGGCCCGTCCCGACTCAGTTGGGATTGGTTTAGCTGAAGAGCTGGAGGCTTTTCAGTTGCTGGCATCTGTTGTTCCTCTTCCCAGAGCTGCTGGCAGTCAGTTAATGGCCATGCTTGGGACCCAGAGAGAGAGAACAGTGGCTGATTTCCCCATAGCCATCGCACCAATCCCGGCACACCACCAACTGCAGATGAGCCACCAGCAGCTAGAAACATTCAGGCTAATGCTCCGCTTCTCTGAGAGTTTAGGGCAGATGTTCCTCAGTTTCTGTGTTTTGTCACTTAACTCAACACTGTGAAGTTTGTCTTGTGATTTCGACTGTATGCCGGTGCTCAGAATCTTTGCACACCTAAACAGCAACATGATTAAAAGAGCGTTAAATTCACAATAATACCAGACAGCTACTTTCCCACGGGTAGCAATTTAAGTGTCAAATGTTCTGATCAAATCAGCAAGTTATTCTCTCTTTTTTTTTTATATATATACTGAATTTCACTCCTATGACCAATATGCGGTTCATCTCGACTTGAGTGCGGATCATACATCTTATTATTGCAGTGACTCTAGGGCTCACTCCGTGGCATCTGCATAATACTGAAGGAGGCTGCTACAGTTTAATCAGTATCTTGTTACTCCAGAGAGTAAGGCTGGATATGTTATCACTAAGGAGGAAGTTCAAATGAAGCTCGATAAATAAATGAATGCCTTGATGATTAGCTGTCACATAAGCAATTAAAATGACTTCAAATTATTCATTTTCAAACAGGTGCAGAGAAAGAAGGGTGTGATTGTTGTAGTAATTGTCAAAATCGAACAATTTGTTTTGATGAACCTTCCGTATGCACTGCTTATGAAAAATTCAAGGTGACGTGCATAAAATAATTCAAAGTCATTTAATAATGGAATCCCACATAGCATACGTATCAAGGGTATTTTTGTCTCCTGTTTCACTCTTGCCTGGGCCTTTTTCCCCCCTCCACTGACTGCAGGCATAAATGTTCTGGGCTTTAGAAATCGCCACGACAAAACTCTGCATAAAACCCAATCACATTCTTTTAGCAAATTATTAATTGTGACTGTCATTGTCACAGCATCCTCCTGACAATCTCACAACCGCCTCAGAAAAATACACTTGACAGCTCAGGACCCCAAATCCCACAATGAATTCGTCCTTGACACATCCTTAATGACGATCATCTTGATGATTGTAAATACATTATCATATCAGATCACGTCTGTGTTGCAATCATCACCTCCATTTCCTTTTAATTAAACAGCAAAGATGACACCACATCTGTCAAAAAGGAAGTGAGACTTTTTGAAATCGGTGTGAACTTCTTTTTTTTTTTCTGCCCCCGTATTCCTGTTCCACAGCAAACAATAGAGAGGAAAACGGCTTTGAAAATAACAAGCTCTATCAGTGCCTATCTCCTCCTTGCCCTCTCCGTCTTTCTTCCTACACCCCCCCCCCCTCTCTCACACACTCTCACCTCTTCTCCATCTCTTTTCTCTCCGTCTCTCCCTTTCTCCCACCACTTGAAAGGCAGGGTAATGAGACAGCTAGAGAGCAGAGGAAGGTGTCCGCGAAGCATCAGTTGTGCATGGGAGAAGTGAAAATTTACTGTGAATGAGGCAACGCCAGTAAATTCATTTTTATTCAAATCACTGTCATCATACATTACGGCTTCCCTTGTAAACATTTGGCCTCGGTCTTTGTGATGAGGTGTCATTATTTGCCAGATTACGTTATTAAGCTATTAACACGTCAAGCGCGGCGGGCAACAATACAGGGGCACGCTTAAACAAGCTGAAGAGAATGGAGGAGGTGTCACTGGTTTGACATATGAAGGCACTTAATAGCTACTGCTCTGAGGACAGGCGAGAGAAATTAAATAGACAGCTTTCAGCACAGAATGGAGAGTGCTGTTCTCAAGTACTTGAAGCTGACTAAACTTGCGGCATGATTATTCACCAGACCGGTGTATAAAACACTGCAATTCAGCTCTATGGAAACATACTTCCTCGCGTGTGTATGTTTATAGCGTCTGCTTGCATGTTATTGGTTGTTCAAACGAGGCCTGCGTTGTTTGCTGGAAATAAAACACACACTGACAGAGTTTCTAAAAGATTTTGATGTGAACTAAACTAAAAAGTTTCTCATGTTTTGCTGCTCTGAACTTTAATTTTCCATCAAATCTGCTCAAAAAATGTCAGCATTATGAAATAAACAGTGGTCCCACTGGTGACACGAGGAGCCGGCACATGGACGGCCAAGTCAGCGGTTTTGACGGGATAAATCCATGGTAACCTCCCGAAATGGTTCAACCACAGCCAAAATCAGCCACAGCAGCCAGCGGAGGCAGAGCCCCCCGTTCAGCCAGCGCAGCAGCTTAGCAGTCTTAACAGAGAATCCAGCACTTATCATCATCGGCATCCACCGCCACAACACTCCACCATGAAGAGGCTTGAGTTAAGCCGGTTAAAATAACACGAGACAATACATCAACAACAGCTTCCTCTTCCCTTTTGATGCCTGCTTAATTTGAATGGTACAATGGGCTGAATCCTGTTCTGGTGCTCGACCAGAAGACCACAGAGCTCTGTCCATCTCTCCTTCACATCAGAGGCTGCTGGAGGAGCGGGGGCCCCCTGATACTGTGTGGGGTTGGCTGATAAAGGCCTTATTTCAGGGTCTTCCAGTGAGGGGCTGGATTCAACTCCCCAGCAGGGACGCCATGGACCACGCCGGTTAAGGCAGATGCGAGAAACTGCGGTTAGAGCTAAAACACAGGGAGGGGAAGGTGGGACGGAGAAGGTGGAGGAGAAGACTGAGAGAGGAGTGAACGATGACTGATAGAGTTTATCACCTTGAGAGTTTACCGTGCAGATGACACCTTTATGCTGTTTGGGGAGTTTAAAAGTTGAGCCTTTTCACATCCCCCTTTCTTTAGGACGGCTATAACTGTAGTCAAGTACTATTTGACTTTTGCCAGACAGTACCAGACGCTGACACATGACTGAGGTCCCATTACTGCAACCCTGTTTGCAATTGAGGCAAACGATACCCATTGACCGGCGCGGGCCCTCGTGAAGCATTTTTACCTTGAGCTCATCCAGGACTTGACATGACCTTTGACCCCAAGGAGCACACAGCTGTCAAATGTCTCCCCTGTCATTCGCTTTGGGAGATGCACTGGTTCCTCACACACACACTCAGTGACGATGAAAGTGAAGAAACTCACGCACACACACTTGATTTTGCACCAGCAAACCCCAGACGATCTTCATAGACAGTCTGATGCTCTCAGTCAAAGTGGCAAATCCAAGGTCACACATTTTGGCATCTGTGTGGGAAAATATTCATATTTTTAATGATACATTGAAATTCTAATATAAAAATAAGCTGATATGTATACGGATACTAGCTCCATTTTTTTCTTAATTTTTCAGCAGGTGGTGAAATAGGACCTCATGAATATCTCCTATCATCTTAAATCATGTACACATAGTGGGAGGAGAACCCCGGGATCAGATTATGAGAAGTGGGAGTGAAAGTATCTAAAATTAGTAACAGCAAATATAAGTTTCTATTGCAAAAGAAAGGAGAAAAAACAATTTCTCAAGCATGTCTTGGAATGAAATCTAAATTTGCATCATTGTCTCCTGTTTCTTCAGTTTGGTAGCAGTACAAGACTGTGTTAATGTGAATCACAGAGAGAGAGAGCTGGGCTGGTGAATTCACTGTGACAGGAGCACCACCAACTGGTCAGAACGTGCCTCCTCACCATTAAATACCTGACAGCGCGCTCCTCTGATGTGCACTGAAAGATTAGTCACATCACATGCATCCAGTTGCACCTCTACATTTAAACAATCTTGATTTATTCTCAGTGTGATCTGAAAAACAAGCTAGGGTTTTTTTCCACCTCAAAACCCCCTTGGTGAGGTTGAATTCATGGTATCCATCATCATGCATCTTTAATGACGTCAGGCCAGGAGCATGGGGTAAAATCACAGTAGTGGCCCGAGGCTAAAACCAGCTAAAATGAGGTTCCTCTTACCCCTTCCCACGCAGAGAGAGAGAGCTGCACACAGGCCAAGAGGGAGGATACATCGCACCCATCGATCGCTGAGGCGGCTTGGCGGCCACTCGGTGGGGTTGATGGATACATTTGTGCTGTAAAAATTCAGAATTGATACACGGTGGGCCACGAGCCACGAGCTGGGGAGACAGAGGTGTAACAAACGATGGATGCCTTGATTTATGTATCATTCTTGGAGAGAGGCAGAAGGACAATCTCCTCTCTCTGAATTTGGTTTAAACGTAAAGGGCCTTTTGAGACCGACCACACAAAGATGACAAAATCAGAAAACTATTTAAAACACGTGAGAAACTAGACCAGCAGAGTAACACTGTGCTTTTGTCTCAGCCTAGAATCTGTTGCACAAATCTCCACATTTCCCATCATGTATAATTCTATTAGTCACAGCACATCCACTGGGTGAAAAAATAATAGTGTATTTCACATTGTGGAAAGGGGACGTGGACCTAAGCTCTTCTCAATTACATACAGTAACCCTCAAACAAATAAGTCAAATATAGCTCTGGGCCAAAAGCATCTTATGTCACAGAGAGCAAAACAAAAGAGCCAGCAATAAAAAGATCTCCCACATTTCACGGCATTCTGTATTTGTAAGTTGTTTCCTGTAAAACTCTATGATAGTCTGAGTGTGGCTTGGAAACATCTTTCAGTTGCCGAGCCCCCAGCCTTGACCTCGGAGGTCAAAGTCAGTCAGGCTTTTCCTGTCTGTGGCTTTTCCCAGGATCCCCTGCCTGTCGGCATGTCAGCACCTCTCCTGTCTCCTCACCAACTCAGGATGTTGCTTTTGCCTTCCAAGAGTTTCCTGAAACCGGAGGAAGAAAAAAAAAAAAAAAAGATCGGTTTCCATGTAGGGGTCACTTGGTGTGAAAAAAAGAAACGCCATTAAAAATTGCTGTTTTGTATATTTGACTCAATTTTACAAACTCGCTGGCCTCTGACTCGTGTCTATTTGTGGATGTGAGGATGCATTAGCCTGTGGGGAATGAGAAGTGCATTGAGAGAGACGTTCTTACGAAGGGTAAACAGAAGACCCAGCTTTCCAATTTTCCATACAGTTCTTTTTTTTCCCCACACAGCATCTATTTTAGATATTTTTCAAATAGCAAAATCATGCATCGAAATAGGTTATTTCAGTGTGAGTGCAAGTAGGCATCTAACTGAGGCATCAGGCATCAAGCCTCAATCGGAAGTATCTTTTTTCTGATGCGTAGATGATTAAAGTTAGCACTTAAACGGGGTCACATTCGTAACTGTCCAAATTGAGGGCATGACGGACAATTATGGGTGACGGTGCTAAAAAAGCAGCTTTTGAGCAGAGGTGACTAGAAATGGGGCACGTTGTGAAATGCCATAGGTGCCTCTCCTCTCCCATTCTCGTGCTCTCTTTCTCCAGGTACTGAGAGGAAGAATGAGGGCTTAAATGACAAGGTTGCACCCCCGGCTACAGACGTCCTGATTACTTTTTGTCTCAAGCCTCGCATCAGTGGCCAAACAAACCAAAGGCTGAACACTGATCCACTCAATTAAAAGCAGTATTTAGAAAGCTGAAGTTTGCTCCACACACCTTTGTCTAAACTTTGATATTAACTCTGTCATGGATGCTTAAAAATTCTCTGTAGCCCCTGCAGTATGCCTGTAACTCTTATTCCCTTGTTGAGCAGCCCAAAGAGTATGTGTGTATAAATGGAAGGCCTGTCATTTCACATTCATTAAAAGTGAAGTTCCAAAATTAATAATGTAAAAATATGGGTTTTAATTAGTCTTCTATTCTGCCCAATGTACTTAAATTGGATCATCTGGTCCCCGATGCCCTTTCACTTAATAAAGAATTAGCCTGTGATGTTCTGAGCTTGACAGGTAGGATAAAGTGGAGAAAATCACTGCTGTTATATAAAGGATATATCCGTTTGTATGTAATTTGCAGCTTAGTCAATTTGACAGGGGGGAGGTTCCCGGGCATGGATCCCGTGCAGGTTTCCATTTAATGCATTTCTATCATGTTATGGCGTGACCACACCGTCGCCCTGCACCGCTCATTTTTGTCATATAATTAGTGACATTAATCCAATTTGATTGGAAATCTTCTTCACTTGGAATAGAGACGTACTTCCACGAGAATCTGCACCTACATAGACAACGCTTGCGCCAAGTGTTTTTTAAATTTACAAACACTTTTTCAAGCTCTGTAATGGCACATTGTTTCGACACAAAACACATCATCAAATAACATTAGTGCTGTGTATATTACACAGATAAAAAACAGCTTTCTCTCAGTCTGAAGCTTAAGGCCAGTTGTACCTTTCAGGTTAGGGTTTAAAGGAAGTCGTAAGCATATGGTGCCTATGAGTGATCCTTTACATTCACTGGCCGTATACTGCTGTTTGTGTGCGGTTGAGTGGGTGTTGTCGCACTATTCTCAGGCAACGAGCCCAGACAGCCCTCACCCTCTCCTCTTTCTCTCACTCCCTCGCGCGGGACAGGCACAGCTGTCAGATCAAAATCAATCGCATTTTAAAGGACGTGCGAGCTAAATATTTCATTCTTGCCTTGGGAACCAATTAAGTGCTACATATGAAGTCAGAAGGACTGGTTGAGCCGGAGTCGTACTGGTGCGTACCAGCTGCTCCATTGCTTACACCAACCCCCCTTTACCCCATGCAAATGCGTCAGTGTGAACGTTCGAGTTCAATTACCTAGTGATGTTTTAAAAATGCACCAAAGCCAGACTGGCAGTCCGGAATTGGAGGGGATCCACCCCAGGTATGTTGTTTATTTAGTTGTTGTCTGTTGTGCTGGCTGTAACCCATTTGCCCTGATTGCAGATGTAAAGGATCGCAGCGATAGGAGGGACTAGGGCCTTCAAAGTGCCATGTGTCAGAGAACACCTCACACCGGATGGCAGGGACAACTGGCATCTATTCCTCAAATTATGAACTCCCATTACATTGCATTGGAAGCAAAAAAAAAAAAAAAAAGTATGAACTGCTTGTATGTTTTTCAGAGTTGCTCTTTTGTCCACTTGAATCAAATTCCTTTGCTAATATGATACATATATTTTTGTGTTTTTAAAGTTTGCATTACTTTTTATTTAAGACAGCTCAGTTGGATGCTCATTACAGTGGACCCCTGGTGTATGGTACCTACACT